>CAUYQV010086667.1:0-260618 GCA_963574575.1 Galagoides demidoff | reverse complement strand
GGCATCTGCAGAAGCTGCTCTTCCTGCTGCCTCCACAGTCCGGGACACTCTCTGCAGGGGGAGGTCCAGAGTGTCTCTCAGCAGCTCTGTTCCCAGGCTCTTTAGCACATTTAATCACTGGTAGCTTGAAGCTTGCACTGTATGAAAACCGTTCCCACATTTTACAAGGGATTTTCCAATACTTTTTGCAAAAACATCAGCTAGCTTCTGCCTAAAGTGTACAAAGAGAAGTCACTCTTTGTTGGCTAAAAATGCTTTCATTGCAAGTTTGTCAAAAGTTCAACAAAACCTATCACTATTCCAGGGTATTATTTTATATACAAGTATCATTATCGCTTTCTAGAGTTATACTGTTAACGCATACACATAAATGAAAGAATTAAAAACATTTACATACATGCAAAATTAGTACTACCCACGTGTAATATGCATCTTTATTTTTCCCTCAAATATTTGGGGGGGAAATGCACATTATATGTGGCAAAATACAGTAAATACCTTTTAGGAAGACGCTCACTGAGATACAGCACCAGACCCTGGCTACCTGCAGAGTGCCTGCAAGGACAGCCCCTTCCTGTGCCTTGGGGGACAAGACTGCACCAGGCCAACCCAGGGACAAGCCAACCAGTGTTGGTGCCCGAGAGATCCAGGCCCACAACCCCCCCGGCGCCTCACCTTCTGCACCACTCCATAGCGTTGAAGAGCATCCGCCAGCTGCCTTTTCAGCTGGTCCAGCTGCAGGCGATCCTGGACAGACAGAAGCATGTGTCACAGGAGGCAGTACTGCTATCTCACCCCACCAGCATCCCCAGCCCAGGGGGGCTTCAATTCCCTATGTTCCTTTGTTTCCTCCATTCTCCTGGCAGGGCCCCCATCACCTCTACTCTCCCCTTCACCATCGCCACATCCTCTTTCCCTCAGAATTGGGCCCATCATCATCCGCTTTACCCCCAGTGACACCCGTATCTCCACAGGCACAGCCAGTGTCCCAGTGGACAACGTTACCACTAAATTCCAAGTCACAACAACACAGCCCGTGGAAGCCAGGAGCTGCTCCAGTCACAGCTTTTGGCCCCAGGACTCCCTGGCTCAGTAGGAAGTGCCGTGACCCCACTACACTGCATCGGAGACCATGACCCTGAGTCCTGAGCAGCTTGCTCAAGGTCAGTGAGAGGCAGGGCTATATCTCATCACCACTATCAGAATGAGGTCCCATCAGTAGTGTTCTGCCCTGCACCCTGATTATAACCTCGCCACCCCTCCCTTCTTCAGGACCCACACACAGCCTCTCAGGCCACAGACAAGTGGCCCCTGCCTGGGCTTCTGTGTAGTTCCAGCCTAAACCCATCCCATGGACCCTGTGTTCACCTTCCTCAAGCCCTGCCACCCAAGTCCACACAGAGGAGGGATCAGGACCCCTCTCAACCCCCTCGGCAGCAGATCTGTGGAGCCTCTATCAGTGTCCAGTGAGGTTCCTATCACTGGCCCCATGTGTGCCCCAGGATGGAGCCAGGGGCCCAGGTGGAGGTTCCATTCTCTGTGGGAACACATCTCCAGCCTGTCATCTCTCCACGTCTCTGCATGACTAGCACACTCTTCCTTCCCAGAGGCAGCCACGTGCTGTCTGCCCCTCTAAACAGACTGTCCTGACTTCCTGGGGCCAGGCCAGGCCAGAAGAGGAGGGACAGAGCCAGCCAGGTGTGAACCTGGATATGCTGCCCTGAGGACAAGAGATGCCCACAGCCCCGTGCCAGAAGCAGCAGCCCCAGAGTATCACCTGTCCAGCTCCAACAGCACTCACTCAACAACGCAGAGGCTGCACCAGCTGGGACTGCCCCACTGTCTCCTAGAGTCCAGCAGGATGAGGGGAGCACCCCTATGTAGTCTCGGCCTCCCTTCAAATCAATCATCCCATCTGCAGTTTCTTCTCCCTGCGTCTCCAATCAGAGGCTCCAAAGAACACCTTTCACCCCTAACTTCCACCGAGAGTCACCCAAGGTGGGGACCATATCACAAACACTTGCTGAGCAACAAAGGGGCATCGGTGCCCTTCCTCCATCCCCAGATGCCCACTATCCCCAGCCCTACTGGGATCTGTACCCTCTACCCTTCACTCTGCCACCCCTACTACCGGCCGCTAGGTCCTGTGTCCGCTACACTGCTGCCTGGGTTTCCACCTGGCTTGAAGCTCCACCCCCCCCCCGCCAAAATGTCCTCCCATCCTCCTCCAGAAGGCCACACACATCTAGCAAGTCTAACTCTGCCACAAGCACCCAAGGCACAGACGCTATTTAGTTGGTAGTGTCCCATCACAAGGGGACCTGGAGGGAGGGACCCATCTTATCTGCACCCTCAGTGCACCTTACAGAGCAGGTGCTCAGTAAGTGTCAGCTGCTTCTCCAGTAGGCGGCAGAGGGTGGGGAAGGCAGGATCCAGGGGCTCAGGTTCCTGACATCACGGCCCTTGAGGCCCAAACTACGGTGGAAGCACAGACTCTGCTCCCACAAACACCAGAGTTCAGACCCAGCCAGGCTCCTTCTAGACTCCAATGTCAGGAGCCTCTCCCCACAGAAACGCCTTTCAGAGCCATGGCCTGTCACAGTCTGGGACCTCACACAGTTCCACAGACAAGAGGGACCTAATAAATATCTTTGGGTCGATGAACAAATGAATGAAGAAATGAAGGATGAATGAGTCAAAGAGCAAAGTTAAAAAGGAATGGGCCAGACACAGACATCCAAGGCAGCCAAACTCCTGCAGACGCTGGGCGTAACGCCCCCCGAGTGCCACAGGACACGTCCCGTCAGAGAGCAGGTTGGAGAGCACCAGCTACTGCTGCAGGCCACAGCTGTGGCAGCCGTGTCACGCACAGAGCAGTGCAGACCTCGTGAAGACCCCAGTGCCCCCGAGTCCGAGACCTTGGAATCCTCCACCCTCCCATCCCCAGACAATTGGCTGCTGCCTCTATGATGTTTCTGTTTTATGTGACTGACTTTTGAAACAGATTCTAGTTTTTTGAATAACAGTTTATCAAAGTGTAATTTAGAGACCATAACCCCCCCATTTTAAGTGTACAGTTCCAGAATTTCTAGTCATATGAAGCATCACTGCAACCCTGTTTTAGAACATTCCTGTCACCCTAAAAGGCGCCTGGTGCCAAGCAGCATCCACTCCTCTGCCCTCCCCCAAATATTCATCCACTTTCTGTCTCCCAAGACCTGCACTTCCTGGACACTTCACACAAAGAGCCCCCCTCTGTGTGGCTTCTGTCGCTTGGCACCCTGTATTTGAGGTCACCCCACATGGCAGCCTCTTTGCTGCTGAGCACGACCCCCTGCCACAGCCCCCAACGAGGCCAGCAGGCTGCTGTGTGGGCAGGTGATCAGTACTTTGGGCTTAGCAGGCCAGTCTGCTGCAACTGTCACCTCTGCCACTGCAGCCCCCAAGTAGCTGTAGACAGTATGCAAATGAGTAGGGTGACTGCCAGCTCCCATCCATAACAGCCTAGGGTCAACGCCCTTTAGTCTCTGTGGTGAACACCATCCACACCTTGGGGACTGGGCAGAGTGGGGTTAGGTGACAAGGAGTGCTGACCTAGTATGTGAGGGGGTGCCGTAGGGACAAGGAAAGCCCTGGGCTTTGCCAGAAGCAGGAGCCCCGGAGTGTGGTGGGTGTGGTGATGGCTGGGACATGGCAACATGCCCATGGCTGTAGGACAGGGAGGCACACATGGAGGTGGCTGTAGACAACAGGCACAGGTGGAGGGGGCAGGAGACCGGCGAGGATGGCAAAACTAATGACAGGGGGATGTCAGTGTTTATTCAGAAAAGCCCAGCCAGGAAAACTGGAGGCACTCTTGTCCCCACACACACCAGACCCAGGAGAGTGGGGCTCCCAGGCAGCCCCACCCAGCAGGTGGTCAGTGAGCATCTGTGGCCTAAACAACTGAGCTGAGCATATCCAGCTCTAACCTGGAAGCCACGTCCCAGGCCACCTGTGTGTCAGCCTCCCCATGCCCCACCCCTGCCATATTACCTCCCCATCACAGAAGCAGGGACCCCTTCCATCCCCCTCCCGGCCCCAGACCCCCGGGGAACATACCGGGCAGGCGCCGCGCAGGACCTCTGACATCTGCTTCACAGCACTGACACTGGCCCCAATGATTCTGTTGGTCTCCTGTTGAGCCATATGCCTGGGAACCGGAGAAGCCAGGATCAGAGGGGGAGGAAGGAAGCAGACCAGGTGGGGATGCAGGCGGGGGACAGCACAGAAGTGGACAGAGAGGGCCGGGGAGACACACAGAGACAAGCCGGAGACATGGCAGTGGGAGAGGCAGGAAACCCAATAAGAAGCAGGAGGAAGCCAGGCACAGAGAAAGGTGACAAAGGGACAGGGGAAGAGACACAGCAGTGGAGAAAGAAGAGAAGGAAAAGAGAGGGACCCAAAGTCCAGGGCAGGGAGGGACAGCAGAGACAGAGAGAGATGGGTGGAGGAACAGAGCCAGGCAGGCATGTGGGTGAGGGAGACACAGAAGAGGTGAGCATGGCCAGGGCAGACACGGCCGCCCCAAACCCCCACAGACAAGCCCGGAGTTCTGTGCCCCCCACTGGCAGCAGTGTCTATACTGGCAAGCAGACCCACCCAGAAGCCCTCCCTCCAGAAAAGCCCCTCAGGTCAGCCATACCTCAGGGAGCTAGAGAAGCAGGGTGGCCACAACGAAAGGGCCCAGGGTCCTTGACTACATTGCACTCTTCTGTGGGGTCCTGAGTGAGACCCTTCCAACATGGGCACACCCAGGACATAGGAGACAGGGGCAGATCCAGGCTACAGTGCTACATACGACTTCAAAGGCAAGTGAAAAGACCAGCCTATGTTCTCAGGTTCACTGCCCCCTGGGCTCAGTGACACCGGAGGTGAACTCAGCCCCTGCCCTGCTATGGACACACATAATAACCAAGTGCAGAAGGAAAAGGAAGACTTACAGGAGCAGCCCCAGTGGTCCCTGCAGGCAGCTAATGTGCAGAAGGGTCCTGAAAGACCAAGGCTGCACCCCCCACCCTACGCTCAGGCACACCCTGCCAGGCATCCACCTCTCCTGCACCTGTGGGGGGCGGGGGGGAGGTGCAAAGGATGTGGCATAGGCAGGATAGGGCACTCCTGTGCCAAAGGAAGGCCAAACATGCTGGCAAGGGCAGGGCCTGGACACAGTGTGCAGTGGGCTGACCATAAAGACAAACGCTGGGCACACCACACAGTCACCACACACTCATCCCCATCTCTGGCCTGCCACCTCCAGTGAACGGTGACCATGGCCTACAGCTCAGGCCCCCTGCACAGGGGACCTTGTTCCTCCCACCCAGGCCTCAAGTGTCAGAGCCAGGGGCCAAGCACAGGCACCACCCCACACCTATTATCCCCACACCAACTGCCTCAGTGGCTTCATCTGGCCTTGTGGCCTGAAACCTATCAAGCCACCACCCAGTCACATCCCCAGCCAGGCTCCGAGTCCAGACAGGCCCTACTATGGACGTGACAGCTCCACCTAGGAAAGTAGCAGCCCCTGGTCACTGACCAACACTGACCTCCCACAGCCTGAACCCCTACAGGTCCCCCCTACAGGTCCCCCTTACAGGTCAGATGACATCATCCCCCTCCAGTCAACACTTTGGGCCACACTGCCCATCTGTCCTCCCATTCCTCACTGAGGACACCACCTCAGTCAACAATAGGTTTAACACATCCAAAAGAATGCAGAAGTGGCATGCACCTGTTACCACACTGCTTCCACTTGTCGCTCCCCTCCAAGGGACAATGCAAGGCCTCCTGTCCCCTCCCCTCTTAGGGACACTGTGCGGCCTCTTGTCGCCTCCCACTCACCACAGCACCACATGCATTCTGTGCACATAGACTGAGAAACCCACTACGGAAAGGTCCAGCTGCCCTCACAACCTGCCTCAGAGCTCACCTTTGATCCCATGCTCCTTCCCGGGCAGAGCCAAGATCCCGTAAGGTGTTCCTGGCCCTCAGGCAGGGCCTCTGCTCCTCGTACCTCACCTCTGCACACAGCCCTCGCACAGGTCTCTCTGCCTTTTCTGATCTCCCTCAGGACCCCCAGCCCTGATGCTCTGCTCCCGTGGTCCACACCCACCCAGACAGACCAGGTGCAACACTGAGCCCTGGGCTGCTGATAGCCAAAAACAGCCGCCAGTGCTTGTGCCTGGCTGGGCCCAGCACCTGCCCTAGGCAGCCACTTCTCCATGGAGCGATTAGCACTCTGATCAGATGCAGAACAGAGGGGAAGCCTCTGTTCTGCATCTCCACATCAGGGTTTCTCTCTCCAAGCAGCATCTCAAATCCATCTCCCTCATAAACTGAGGTCGGTGGGCAGGATCAAAGCAAAGGAGGCCTCCTAGGCAACCTGGAAGCCCCCAGGCATCAGGACACTTGCCAAGGCCTTCGTAGAAATGAGAGGCTGCCAACCAAAGAACCCAAGAAGGGGTGATGAGGGGTCAAGGGAGGAGAGCCCCGAGCAAGGAGAGGCAGCACAGCAGGAAGGCAGGTGGCGAGTTCCTACCTCCACCACAGGTCCTGACACAGACCTCTGCCATGAACAATCAGAAGTTGTGTGAAAATACACAAGAAAACAAAAGCGGGGATGCAGCTGAAGAAAAGAGCAAAGAAGAAACCAATGCCCTAAATGTTCACCTAAAGCAGCTGGCAAGTTGTGCTGAAAACAAGCAGAACAGGTGTGACAGACAGCTCAGTAACTAACCACAGTAGCAAACAGGTGGGGAGGGACAATCAACAGAACCAAAAAGCATGCTCTGATAATACAGAAATTCTGCAGAGCTCCACTGAGACACCAAGAGGAAGAAAACACAGATACAAGTCACCAGTATCAAGGAGAGAGGGGCTTTACTACAGAGCCAGCATGCGAAGGATGATCAGGTAGCATCATAAATCACATTACACCAACAACTCAACCACTAACACAAAACAGAAAGACTCCTTTAAAGGTATAAATCATCAAACTGACTCAAAAAGAAATAGAAAACCTAAATAGTGCTGTACGTATTGAAGTGCTTAAAAACACTGCCACAAACACACAGGTATAGGTGGCTTCATATCAAATAACCTTTAAAGAAAAAATATACCAGGCACAGAAGCTCAGGCCTGTAATCCCAGCACTCTGGAAGGCTGAGGCAGGAGGATCCCTTGAGCTCAGGAATTTGAGACCAACTTGAGCAAGATTGACATCTCATCTCTACTAAAAATCGAAAAACTAGCTGGGTGTGGTGGCGGGTTCCTATAGTCTCATCTACTAGGGAGGCTGAGGCAGGAGGATAGTTCGAGCCCACAGGTTGGACAGTGTAGTGAGCTATGATGATGCCACTGCACTTCAGCCTGGGTGACAGGGAATGAAGGAAGTAAGAAGGAGGGAGGGAAGGAGGAACGGAGGGAAAGAGGGAGAGATCAATTATAGCAGACCTTAAAACAGAAATAGAAACCCACAAGCTGACCCTGAAGTTCACACTGATATACGAAAGCGAGGAGGAGCAGCAGTTAGGGCAGTGCCTGGGGCAGCAAGCACTGGCCAGGCCTGGTGGACATCACAGCATAGAGTGGTGAATGGAAGGGACAACTCACGCCACTGCTTTAGTGCCCACACTAAACAATGAGCTGTGGTAACTCCATGAAACATTTGCTCCCTAAGGAAGCTGCATAATCATGTGTGCTGCCCTGAGAAATGCCCCAGGAGGCCCTTCCAAACAGATGCCAGGAGCTGGTGAGGCCTGAAGTGACACAAGGGAGTCTCAGGGCTGGACCTGGAAGCGAGGAGAGAGCAGGCAACGAGGCTGAGGCTGTGGGGTGGAGGGGCAGGGTGCAGCAAGGGTGGCCACAGAGGGTAGGTGGGGTCGCCTCAGGCAAAGTTCAGGTTTGACTTCATTGTGAGGGCAGCTGCTGGAGGCTCCTAGCCAGGGACTGATGCTGTCAGACCTTTGATTTTACAGATCACTTGGGCCTCTGCACAGAAAACGCACCATCAGGAGCAAGACTAGAGGTAGGGAGGCCAGCAGGTGACAATGCAGGGGCCCAGAGAACAGACAATGGGTGGACGGGTTGATCTGGCTGGCCTGGACGGGTGATTGCAGGGGGCGGGGTAGATGTTAGAGACAGGCTATTTTGAGTGTGGGCTGGCCAGCCAGTGACCAGCAAGGGTTGGGGTTGGCTGGCCACCTGAAGGTCCTCCCTCAACCTGGGTCTGTGAGAATGGAGGCCTCAAGCTCAGGGGGAGACCCCGGGATGCAGCTGGTCAGTCCCCATGGACAGGTGAGCCATCCAGGTAAGGAGAGACAGAGCTAGAGGACCACCTGCAGTATCCAAGGCACCACCATGAAGGGACTCCAGGCTATGTGACACACAAGACCACCAAGGGCTGGGAGGAGGAACCAGCCCTGGAGACCAACAAGGAGCAGGCAAAGCAAAAGCAAAGGCTGGCAGAGCACAGCTATAGGGCCTAGAACAGGCATCCTCAAACTGCAGCCCGCTGAGAACATTTATCTGGCCCGCCGGGTGTTTTTGCCGCCGCCGCTGCCTGTCCTGCTTAGCAGCCAACTCATCCTGGGGCCTGCAGTCCGGCCCTCCAACGGTCTGAGGGACAGTGAACTGGCCCGCTGTTCAAAACGTTTGAGGTCCCCTGGCCTAGAGGAAAGAGAAGCCAACTCGAGGATACACAGACAAATAAGCTGCATAAACACCTCCTCCCAGAAGACACACAGGTGGCCAGGCAGTGCCCAAAGGCATTCCAGGTCACTGGCTAACAGGTCACCACGAGAGCACTACACATGGAGAGCAGCTGGAGCCAAAAGACAGATAGTAGCAAGGACATGGACACAGAGACATCAGCGCCTCCCACACGGCCAGCACGTGAAGTCACTGAGTGGCCTGGCACCTCCATGCCTGGGTGGACTCCCACAGGAAGGAAAACTGTCCACACAAAAGCCGGCCCACAAGGGCCACCACAGCTTTCCTGACAGCCAACAGGGACAACCCATACACCCGGCAACTGACCGGGGCCTCACCACCCAACAGAGACAGGTGGTGTGTCCGGGCCCCACAGCTCTCCTCCTTCTACCTCCCCTCCTAAAGCGGCCCCCAGCCCCTTGTCTTCTGCAAGCAGGGCTGCCTCCCGCCCTCCCCATGCGGTGCCAGTGCCAGTGCCGGTGCTGGTGCCAGGGGTCCTGGGAGTCAATACCCTGGCCTGCAGTGCACCCTGACTCACCAAACCACAGGCTAGGCCCCTGGCCCACAGATTGCAGCCATAGTCTCATGGCTGCTACCCGGCCCCTGCTCGGGGCCTAGAGCTGTAAACATTCTGGGCCCTCTCAAGAGCCCATGCTAGGCAGGTCAGCTCTACTACCCAGCCGCCAGCCTCCTGCCACACAGACCTGCATGAAACCTGGCCCCCAAGGCCGGCTCCCTCGTTCGAGGCTCCTCATGGGCTGTGTGTGCAGAATGAGGTAGAGAGGCCCAAGGGAGTGGCAGCTCCAGAGCCCCTTCCGCATCTGGCCCCAGACCTGCCCAGCATTAGTGATGAACACAGCACAGACAAGGACACTCTGTCCCTCAGAATTTCCAAGAGTCAGGATCTGCCCTTCAAAATTAGTCATCATGTCTCTCCCCCTTCTAGAAACTTCCACTGGCTTCCCACCATTCTGGAAATGAAGCCCATCTATCAAGACCCTCTCCACATTTGAGGCTTTAGGGCATGAGGCAGTTTGAAAATGGCTGAAAAGTCCTTTGACACTCCTCTCCTCGAGAGGCAAAACCAATGTCCCCACTCCCAGATGGGCTTGTAACTGCTCCAACCAACACAGGAGGGCAGACGTGAGGCTGTTTGATTACCAAACTGGGCCATGAAAGTCAGGGCTGCACCTGCCTTGTTGGCAGGAGCCCTGAGCTGACAGGTGACAAGTGGCTCCAGGAGGCTGCTGTGCTGGAAGGCCCAGCTCCACAAAGAGGACAGGTGACAGTGCCAGCAGACCTCAGCACGTGAGCAGTCTCAGGGCTGATCCCATGTGTGAAGAAGCCTCCAGGGAGTCCAGCCCCACCTGTGGAGTCCCCTGGCTGTGAGTGGTCCCTGCTGTGCCCCAGACATCATGGCAGTAGCACTGTGCCTGCCAAGCTCCTGACCCACCAATGACATGGGCCTCTCAGCTCACTGCCCTTGAGCTCCTGGGTCAGGGTGGGTCCTGAAGCTTGGTGGCACCTTGCTCCCCAACACAGAGCTGGACCCCATGTCCACACTGCCAGGGTCTCCCATGCTCAAGACTTGATGCAGAGACCACCCCACGCGCTGCAGCAGTGGGCCTCTTCCCAGCCCTGTCCTCCTGCTGTGGCCTCAGCAAACCCCTCTCCTCTGGGGCCTATTTACCCACAAGTAAAATGAGTTCATCTCTGGGCTCCAGAGGCAACTCTAAAAGGCAGCCATCAGCCTCTCCACCACCTCAGGTGACTGGTGTCAGGCAGCAGCCAGCAGCAAATGATGGGAGGCACTGAGGCACCTTCTCCCACCCTCCCCAGGCCTATGCACAGCTGCTCAGTCATGAGAGCCCACTCTGCCCGGCATCTGGCACGTTAGAACTACGCTGAGCAGAGGCCTGCAGCTCTAGTCACCCTGAGCCAAGGCAGGCTGGGAACTGGGCCTGGCAGACCCTCAGCAGTCTCTGCCACTTGCACCCCCGCCTCAGGGCTCCCAGCCTACCCACAGCACAGCAGCTGCACCCCTATCCCCCCACCACCCGCAGATCAGAGAGCCCAGGGAGGGCAGGGCCTCTCTGTCACGCCCAGGAGGGAATACACTATCCTCCCCATGCACTCCTCTCAGATCACAGTGGCCTCAACTTCACAGCAAATCACCTGAGCTGTGCCCACCAAGGCACGTGAGGGTCAGGGGAACGAGGAAGATACCAGGAATGCCAACAGGGTGTCCTCCCACCCACTGTCCCATAGGACCAGGCTATATGGCGTGCAGGCTGAGGGAGGGATGAGCTCTGAGAGGACAGGCATAGACCTGGTGACCCTATAGATCCCTAAACAGGCACCACCCCCATTAACACCTGGCCTCCACGATCAGAGTGCTCAGGGCACAGGTCTGCCAGGCAGGTGGACGAGGCCCCTCCATGGAGACTGTCTCCAGGCACACAGTGGGGACACCAAGCCACACCCCTATACCCACACCCACTGCCTACCTCCCTGGGCTCTGTAGGACATTCTACAGATCAGCCTAACAGGGCACTAGCTCCTTCTTGCCGCCTGGCCTCCAGCACATCAGCCAGACCTCAAGGTGCTGCCTGTGGCCACCATACCCCTCCACTCAAGTCAGCTAGGTCAACTCAGGGGTAGGTCCAAGCAACCCGTTGCACCCCAGGCCTGGGCCTAAGCAAAGCACAGCCCACAGATCTGCTCGCGGGCGGGAGCCCTGAGCAGCAGAGCAGGGAGAACTTGCCACGGCAGCATCCACACCAAGCCACCACCTGCGAAGTGATACAGCACGCAGCTAGAGGGCCTGCACTTGCCCTAGCTACAGCCTGGCCCACTCTGTCCAGGGTCCTGGCCTGGCCAGCCCTACACTGGGCTCCCAGCTCTTCTTGAGCCCTGCAACACCATCACCTCTTCCTTGAAGCCATCCTCTTGGGCGTCAGAGCATACCTGCTCCTGGTCTTCCTGCCACCTGCCCAGTGGCTTCTCAGCCTCCCACACAGGCTCATCCTACACCAACCATAAGGTAAAGCCCTGACCCTGATCCAATGAGGGAGGCTGGGTGGGACTGACCATGACCCTGGACCATCCCACAGACCTGGTTCCAGCCTCTTGTGCCCCTCTGCTCTCAGCACGGACAGCAGCCAGGCACTGAACTTTCCGTTCAAAGCTCCCTTAGCCTGCATACCTGGGAACCTGCCCAAGAACCACATGGACACCTGAGTGGGCTCGTCCCCTTCAGGTGGCATTGGGCAGCACAGTGCCAAACAGAGACAGGCAGTGAGACAGGGACAGGCAAAAAACAGAGGGGTGGGAGAAGAGAAAGGCCAGGGTAAGGGCCAGTCTGTGAGGGCCAACTGGACTAGAAGGTCTGGGAACACGCGTTGGGGGTGGGAGACAGTGGCCAGAGAGAGCTCCCGGGAGCTGCCCACTCATCACTGCAGTATTAGCCCTTTACTGTTTCCATAGCAACAGAGAATCCCACCAGAGCAGAAATACACCAGAAGGGACCACTAAGGCCTGGGCCAGCATGGGAAGCTGTGTCCCCATCATTCAGTCCCACAGAGCTCTGACCACTACTGAGAATTCAAGAGTGTCATGGGAGGCAGCAAGTGGGGCCCAGGGGATGCCGCAACCCTGTATGTGAACACACACTCAGAGGAGCTAGGACCACACAAGCATCAGGGCTGGGGCAGGGAGACCTAGGGGCCTGTAAGCCCAGCACAGGGGCACCCCTGCCTCCCCCAAGCTCAGGCCCAATGCCAGCCAGCTCCATTGTTAGGTGTACACTCTGTGCCCCTGGACAATCTACCAACCACCTGGAGCTGACGCTTCCTCTCCTGTAGACAAGGGCAACTCCTACACAGGGCCTGCCCACTCGCAGCCCAGAGTCACCGTCCACTCCTCCTCTATGACTCCCTAGGGGAAACGCTGGTGCCCTGGGTTCACGCTGGGCCCTGTGAGCCCAAAGCACATGATTCCTACGGCCACTGAGACCCATCCACGGGGTCATTGACTCAGCTACTGCCCTCTACCCTAGGGTCCCGTGATGAGTAGGTGGGGGTTCCACTGGGGGGGGGGGGGCAACAGACACAACCATGTCACGTCTGCCTCACAAGCAGCTCAGCCTCCTGAGGCTTTCATGAGACTAAAGGTCTTCAGGCTGAGGCATGGTCATCTGTCCTGAGACAGGCCCCACCACTCCCACAGGGCTGACCTGCCTTTTCTTTTATAAAGGGATGGCAATAATGAACAAGGGTGTTTTTATACATCAGATAGAGTCACAGAAGGCTCTGGAAGCCATGGCAAGCAGGCTAGGCATGAGCCACATTGGGAGCACCCTCCTGTCCGAGACCCACGGCTGGCAAGGCCATTCTCCAGCTAACTAGGCCAAGCAGCCCAGGACACACCATGAGGGCTAGGACCCGGAAACGCCCACCCACCCGTGTGACACAGGGACCTAGGTCAGGAAACAGGCAGCGACATGAAGATCTGAGCGCAGCAAAGTCCCAGGATCTCTGTTCATAACACTGAGAAAGCCGGAAGCACCAGCCCAGGGTCTCAGCCGCACGTATTATTCCCGTTCAGCAGCATCCTTGGCGCCGCCTAAGAGCATGTTTTCAAAGAGCATCTAACGAGGCCCGTGCTCCACACGGCCCAAGTGCAGCGGGCAGAGCGCCGTTCACTGAAACCTGAGTCTGTGAGACGTGCAGGGACTTGAGAACAGGCTGGTGGAGACACCGACATGTTAGCAGCAGCTCCTCAGGCACGCTGCATGTCCAAACCTCTTATAATGAGCACATATTACTCTCACCTCAGAAAACAGCACATTTTATTTTTTAAAAAAAAGTAAAAGCAGAGGTAAGGACAGAATTGCTCATAACAACCACAAAGGATGCTGTGCCCTGGGAGCCCACGGCCTCTTGGCAGCGTGCCCACTGCTCTGAGTGAGGCCGCTGGACATAGCCTGGTATCCTTGCCGTGGCTGTGGCCCTCACAGCCTCCCCTCTAAAGCTATTGCCCTTTCAGGCCATCGGGAGGCCACCAGCTTGGCCCAGTAGGGCACAGGGGAGGTGGGAGAGGGTGAACTCAAGGACCAGGCATTTTAAAAATCACAGGGCTGGCCAGGGCCCTTGGAGTTGGAGCAGGACACAGGCTAGGTGAAGGCCTGCCAATGACCCTCAGAACACAGTGTGCCAATGACACCAACCACCATGTGGCTCAAGGTGCCCACTTCCCATAGAGGCCCAGCCAGGCTCTGGCTCCACAGATAGCATATGGGGCACTTTCCTTGTCCTTCAGGGCCAGAACTCACCCCAGGCCAGCCTAATTGGGGATAGGCCGAGAACCCCATGAGGCAGAATCATAATCTGAATGCCCCACTCGAAGGAAGCCTATGGCTTTGGACATGGCAGGTCTGCGTCAGGTTGTGACCACAGGTGTGTGCACAAATAAGGCCCTCGGTAAGGCTGAGGTGTGGCAGAAAATCTCTCGGGAAATGATAGGTCATGCAAAACGTGTGTGAGCAGATGTATACACCACCCCCTGAGCACACGTGGGCCCACATCACCTGGGCTTCTGGGGGGCTGGGGGACACTGTGTGCCCTGAGGAGAGGCAACCGTGGGGCCCACAGCAAGTCAGCGAGTGGCTATGTGGCTAGACCTGGTGTGTGATGATGCACAGGACCCCCTCGCACCCATGTGGCAACACACACAGGTGTAGAGACACAGCAGCCCCACACTCACAGGCTATCCCGAAGCTCCTGGGTGTCACCTGGTGTCCCCATGGACTGGAGGCTCCGCTCCAAGGAGGTCACTGCCCAAAAGAAGAGGGACAGGGGTAAGGTGCTGCAGAAGCCTCCCTGCCACGGCAGCTGTACACAGAGCAGCCATAGCAGAGGCAGGCTGGTGCCTGTGCCTGGGCAGACCTCCTAAGTGGCCTGAAGGCCAGGGCCTGGCAGGGACCTCCTTGCCCCCAGCAGAAGGCTACATTGGCCAGAAGACCCCCTCCAGCCTGCCTGGGTCAGGCCCACAGGCTTCTGCCCTCCCCTTTGCTCTCCTCCCCTTTACTCTCCTCCCCTATCCTCCCACTCCACTGCGCACCGGGGCATGGCTCTTGTCCCCTGACCCTCAGCCTTAGTGGCCTCTCTCTGCCAGCCCTGCTAGGCTGAAGAAGGCTGGCACATGCTCCATGGGGACATGCCCAGCCCATACAGCAGGTGTGTCCTAAGCCACGAGAAGTGGGCAGGACAGCAGCTGAGGAGCAGAAGCAGTGGTGGGAGCAACACCCAGGGGCCCTCCATCCCAAGAACCCTAGGACTAGACTGCAGGATGGCCCAGAGAAGGGGAAGGCCATGTGCCAGCACCACCACCTCCAGTGTCACCTCAGTGGCCCAGAGCACCCAGGGTGGGGCAAGCCTGGCCAGGTGCAGACTCACCACTGGAGTTGATGCGGAAGACATTCGCTGATGTCTCCTGAAAGAGCTCCTGGAGGTCCTGAGAGTCGACCTGGGTGGCTGAAGACAGGAAGAGGGGAGAAGAGGCTGGCTTAGGCTGGCTGCACCGTCCACTCTATGCAGGCCCAGAGGTGGGGCCCTAAGCCCTACCCTGACTCCAGGGTCACCCTTGTGGTCAGGTGGCAGGTCAGAATGAGCAGCACCTGCCCTCTTCGCCTTCTCCACTCACACAGCTGGGAGGGAAGGGGGAGCGGTGAGAGCAGCCATGTGCTGAGCCCCCACAGGCCATGGCCTGGCAGCACCACTCTGGACACACTGGCAAGAGTAGCAAGAAGGGCCATCACATAGGACCTGTCAGTGAGCGCTCAGACAGCATTAGTTATCAGAGTCAAAACACGACCATCCATTGATGGAGCAGGAGGTGGCCCAGGTGCACACGGTGCCTCACCCAGCAGCAGGAGTAGAGCACAGCCTCACACGGCAATCCAATGGCCTTGGGCCCCTGATGCCAAGGGAAAGAAGCCAGTCCCAAGGCCATACTCATAGGAGTCCATTTATATAAAAAGTCAAGAGCAAACAGATCCAGAGAGAGCAGGGGCTACCAGGGAGGTCAGTGGGAGGAACGGGAGCGACACGTAAAGACCCATAAGGAGGTGAATTTCATATTATGTGAATTGTGTCTCAGTTTTTAAAAACCACACAGAACACTGTGGGGATAGCACCTCCTGGTGAGGATGCAGCTCAGGGGACAGGCATACACTGCCAGGGCAGGGGTGAAAATGGTGCAGGCACCACAGAAAAGGCCTAGAGCCTGCAAAAAGCCACCACTCCCCAGACTTGCCTACGTCTCCACAGGCAGCCCACATACTTGGTGATGATGACACTATGATGCAGCTGCACCGAGCCCCATGTGAGACTTGCAGCTGAGCCAGCAGAGTGAGCAAGTAAGTGATCATGAGGAAACCTGGCAGGTCCCTGCCCCCCAGCACAGGGGCAGGGAGGTGACCAGCCTCCTGGTCACATGCGACCCTGCCCTCTGACCCAGGACCCAGCTGCCTGGGGCGGGAAGGACTAGCCCCACGTGGGAGCACCTCCCTATGGAGCAGCATACCCCTCCAAACTGACTGGCTGGCTCTGGGGTGCTGTATACATGGTGTGGGGTGCAGGCAGCTGAGGCCCAGGCGGCTGGCAACTAGCCCCAGGCCACCCACTAAGAAGGGGCAGAGGTGGGACTGGAAGCTGGGACTGTACAAAGAAAAGAGCCACACCTGCAGGCACACGCTAGCCACATACACCACCTGCAGGCACACACTAGCCACGTACACCACCTGCAGGCATACGCTAGCCACATACAACACCTGCAGGCACACGCTAGCCACATACACCGAGGCTGGTGGGTTCAAACCCAGAAACAACAATGACAACTACAACAAGAACAACAAAATAGCCAGGCATTGTGGCGGGCATCTATACTCCCAGCTACTTGGGAGTCTGAGGCAAGAGAATCACTTAAGCCCAAGAGCTGGAGGTTGCTATGAGCTATGACGTCACAGCACTCTACCAAGGCCAACATAGTGAGACCCTGTCTCAATAAAATAAAATAAAATAATACATGAAGCAAAAACTGATAGGATTAAAAGAAAAAAAAACCACAAATCCACAATTATAGCCAAAGTGCTCAACACTCTCTCAGTAGTTAATATAACAAGTAGACAGAAAACTTTGAGTATTTAGAGAATTTAAACAATATTATCAATCAACCTGGCCAGAATGACATATAGAACACTCTACCCCAAAACAGATGAATAAACATTCTTGTCAAATGCAGATGAACACTAAGATATACTATATTTTAGGCCATAAGGCAACTTGACATATTTATAATAGCTGAAATCATATAAAAATATTACCTGAACACAACAGAATTAA
The DNA here is from genome assembly GCA_963574575.1 of Galagoides demidoff. Classification (NCBI taxonomy): domain Eukaryota; kingdom Metazoa; phylum Chordata; class Mammalia; order Primates; family Galagidae; genus Galagoides; species Galagoides demidoff. The sequence goes on along the minus strand of CAUYQV010086667.1, from coordinate 243,471 downwards.
ACTAGAAATCAATAACAGAAAGATATCTATAAATTTACACGTGTATCTGGAATTAAACAACAAACTTTTAAATAACCATTGAGGAGCCAGCCTGACTCCCATCTTGTACATGGTTTAAAACTCTGCAGCTCTCACTGCCCCTCCCCTCACATACTGTTACAGGCCCCTGCAGGAACAGGAAGATAAGTTTAGAGTTGCAAAACCTTGAAAATTCCCAATCTTAGACTCAGTGTGCTGGTGTAATTCTCCATCATTCCACTCATGTTTGGGTATAACACCATAAGTAAAAAAAGAAACCATAAGAGGAATTAGAAAATATTTTTAATGGAATGAAATGAAAACACTGTATATTAAAATGTATAGCAATGTATAGAGGAAAATCTGTACCCATAAATATTATATTAGAAAAGAAGAAAGATCTCAAGCCAATGATCTCATGAAAGCAAATTAAACCCAAACTAAGAAGAAAGTGGGAATAAAGATGAGCAGAAATTAATTTGATCAATGTTAGATAAATTAATGAAATCAAAAATTGGTTCTTTGAAACAATAAAATCAATAAATTTATATAAGAAGAATACTGAGATGATAAACTTGTTAGTCAAGAGCAGAAGACAGAATACAAATCAGCAACATCAGGAATGAAAGAGGAGATATCACTACAGATCCTACAGAAATTAAAAGGACACTATAAGAATGGTATGAGCAAATGCATACCAATAACTGAGATGAAATAGACAAGTTTCTGGAAAAACACAAAACAAACAAAGCTGACTTAAGGAGAAATAGATAGCATGGATAGTACCACAGCTTTAAAGAAAATGAATTTGTAGTTTAAAACATTCCCACAGTGAAAACATAAGGCTCAGAAGAAATAGCTTCACTGTCAAATTCTATTATATCACATATTTGTAGGAAGAATAATAACAATTCTATACAAACTCTTTCAGAAAACAGAAAAGGAGGAAACACTTCCCAACTCACTTCAAGATGTGTTTTATAGTTACTCAAGACAGTGTGGTACCTGCTGAAGCAGACCCATTTAGATCTATAAAAACAGATCAGTGTCCCACATACACACTTAAGACAACTGAACTTAGAAAAAAGCACCGGAGATTCAACAGAGAAAGGATAGTCTCTTCAATCTATGGGGCCATAACTTTTGGGTAACTATTGAACTTCAACAAAAAATAAATCTAATATTAACTCAACATGGATCAAAGACTAAAGTGTAAAAGCTAAAAGTCAACAAACCTTTTAAAAAATAAAATAGAAAGAAAAAATTCTTTGCAACTTTCTAGTAGGCAAAGGCTTATGAGAGAGTATACAAAAAGCAAAAATCATAAAAGAAAAAAATTGATCATGCCAAACAGTAAATCTTTTCACCTTCAAATGACATAAAGAAACTAAAAGGACCTGTAAGTAATGAATTTTTTTATTTCCAAAATAAAAGAAAAATATTACCATTTGAAAGAAAATATTCATAATACAGCTATCTGACTTTGATATCTGACAAAGCCCTTCTATCCAGATAAATGAGTTCATATAATATGAACTATAAAACAGGCAATAAATGTGAAACTAGCAGATATACAATAGCCAGGCAAGAAGCTCAGATCAAGGTGCTGAACATCAGAGGAATACAAATTAAAACTACAATCTATGGCCAGGTATGGTGGCTCATGCCTCTAATCCCAGGACTCTGGGAGGCTGAGGTGGGCGTTAAGCTCAGGAGTTCAAGATAAGCCTAATCAAGAGTGAGAACCTGTCTCTGTAACTAGCCAGCCGTTGTGGTGGGTACCTGTAGTCCCAGCTACTTGGGAGGCTAAAGCAGGAGGCTCACTTGGCCCCAAGAGTTTGAGGTTGCTGTCAGCTGTGATGCCACAGCACCCTACTCTAGGAAACAGAGTGAAACCCTGTCTCAAAAAGAAAAGAAAATCCGAACTACAATCGATGACACTCCACCACATGCTGCCTGTCTTGGTGCATTTTGTGTTGCTAAACAATTTATAAAGGAAAATAAAGTCTCTTTGTCTCATGATTCTGACGGCTGAAAGCTGAAGACTGGGCATGTGCTAAGAGCCTCAGGCTGCCCCCACTGATGGCGGAGGCTGAGGGTAACTGGAGTGTACAGAGGTAACTTTGCGTGTACAGAGGTCACCTGGCAAGGGGAGGGGGGTGGGAAGGTGTCAGGCTCTTTTTTAACAGCCAGCTCTGGAGGGAACTAACAGTGAGAACAGTAGGGTCCCCTCCCTCATAGGCTGCTGCCAGTCCGCCCAGCTTGGCACTGACAGCCTATGGGCTCAGTGGGCTGTGCCCAACTCACTAAATGCCATCCCCCACTGCAGATGGGATATGGGGAGTGCACAGGTCCATACCACATGGAGCCACCCCAGACCACCACCAGACCTCCCCCATCACAGAGCCACAGTACTTCTCCCCAGCCTCCAGACCCGGGCATGGGCAGTGGCCAGACTCTGCTAGTATGACCTTAGTGAGGCACCTGTGGCCAGCTGCCTCCTGGCCCTGGGAGGCTCCATGCTCACTCTTTCGTCCAGCTGAGAGAAAGCTGGTAGGACAGAGGTGTAGTCCCCCAGGAATCCTCTCAGCTAAGCCTCCACCCATCCACAATGGCAGCAACCCTCAATGGGCCTAAAGGAGAAATGGGAAATCCAGAATCTTAGCACATGGCCATGTGAGGTTTGTTACCAGCCCCAGGCAGCTGTGCAGAGAAGAATTCAGATATTCCTGAAACACAATGACTTCAACAGCCCCTAGTCACGTTTCCCAGTGACACAAAGCTGGGTCTCTGGCCCTGCACAGGGGAAGCAGGGTGCAAGAGTCTTGGGACCCCGAACCCTGCTGTGGATGGGACAGAATGCAGGGAGGGGAGGGACACAGGGAATCGCAGAGGCAGGGCAGGCAGCATGGTGTCGAGGGCATCCTCTTCCAGCAGTGGGCAGCTCTAAGTGCCCAGGGGACAGAGTAGGTGGAACAGCGTGGAGAAGTGCTTGCTCTGTGAGAGAAAGGCCTTGCCAGGTTTCCAAACTGGGGTGCAGCCAGCAGCTCGGAGTCTCTGGGACTGCCAGTGACCACACCTGGCTAGTGTCCCCCACCAGAGAAGGCTGCCCTAAGGGGCCCTTTCACAAGGTGCTAGGGAACCCCCAGGAAATACAAGGTGGGAAGGGTGATTCTCAAAGGCCTCATGGACAGCCCATGTCTAAACAGCAGCTGAGACGCCAGCTTTGTGTCAACAAGTGCACGGTAGCCCAGGTGGCACAGGTGGTTCCTGCCAACACAGGAACACAAGCCACAGAAGGCACCTGCTGCCTGGAAAACCAGGCAGGTGGACACACTACAGAGAAGACCTTATAGAGAGTGCCTGTCACCCCATAACCAAGCCTGCCCTGGACAGGGCACGAGTGGGTGTCCCCAACACACATGACACCCAGCCCCATGCAAAGGCAACTACACTGAGGACCAAAGGAGGGTGGGGCAGCTGCCAGGGTGGGGACTGACAATAGGCCAGGTGGCTGGGGTAAGCGGCTTCATTCCAGAGCAGGGATGGGTCCAGAGTGACCATGACAGGGCTTGGTCTGTGGCCAGAGACCCAGGAAGGCAGATGGCCATCAGGGAGGAACCAGCCATGAAGGCTAGGGTACGGAGGCAGTGCTCTGGTCTTGGAGGGCAGAGGCAAGTGAGCGTTTGTCTGGAGAGAACGTCAAAGCCAAATAAGGGAGCGGAGGCATCCAGATGCTTCCTGGGGCGGGCACTGGTGCGGCATGGCCCGTGTCCCTGATGAGTGCGTGGCCTGGATGCACAGACCCATGTTCTACAGACAGCAGGCTGGGGCCCCAGGAGTTACAGGCCAGGCCTGAAGCACATGCTGTGCAGTTCCACTCAGGAAACGCCCAGAATAAAGGCAAAGGCACAGACAGAAAGCAGACCATGGCTGCCAGGGCCTGGGGGGTGTGGGGCCTCACAGGGGACGGGGCTGCCCTGAGACCAGGCAGTGGTGACAGCTGCACACACTACAAATATACTAAGAATCACTGCCCAGTAGGCTTCAAAAAGGTAAAATGGTAAACTCTGGTACGTGAATATTGTCTCGGTGTACAAAAGAAAGTGACACAGTGCACGCTGCTGGCCTGCAGTGGGAAAGGTAAGCAGGACAAGGTTCACCGTGCTGCTCAGACCAGAGTGAGCCACAGCCCTCTCACCACAGCCTTCCTAGGAGTAGAGGGAGCGGCTCAGTCATTTGGGTCTTGGGGCTCCTTTCACTCCTTGGCCTCAGAGACCCCAGGGCTCCGTGACCAGCTAGCTGGGGTACCACAGCCCACTGACAACACGGCAGACACTGGTACCGGGCACTGCACAACTCTCTAGGCGCAGGGGTGATGCAGAGGGCAGGGAGGGCCGTCATCAGGGACGGGGACCAAGCATGCCGGCTGCTGCTCGTTTCTAAGCCTCTTTACGTGTCTTTGAGTCTGCTCCACAGCAAAGCCTAGGAATGGATGAGGGAAAGTCCCCTCAGAGCCCGAGACCAGGCCTGCCCAGACGACAAAAGGGGTAAACAGCTCTCACTGAGGCTCCCTCCCAACTCCTCTACTCACTCTTGGCTTAAACTTAGCAGTGAACCCCAAGTGTTCTGTCTGTCCCTGTCACTCTTCCTTTTAGGCACAGGATCCACCGTGGAGAAGGAATTTAAATCCCTTGAGTGGCTTCACCTCTCCACCCATCCTCTAGGGGCTGGGAGGTCTGTCCAGCAATAATCCAACCCACATCTCCTGCCAAATCCAGGGAGGAGGACTTCCATCCGTGGAGAATAAGGCCTCATCTTGAGGAGCTTGGGGAGCAGTTGAGGGGGTGGTGATATAGAGGTCCTACAGGGCTGCAAGTGCATCTAGGAGGGCCTAGCCAGTAGCAGGCACACTTGCACCTTGTCCCTGGGCCTAAGCCTACCCTTCACCCTCCACCCCAAGGACAGTGTGTTCCCGGGCCTAGGCAGGACACAGGCTGTAGGCCAGAGGCCTCAAGACACAAGGCTGGGACAGCAGACTCTAGGAGAGGATATCAAGCCATCCCACTGCCTCCTCCATGATGTCAAGGTCACCCCTGACAATGCCACTATCTACTCAGCCACTCACTGCCCAACCAGCTGCCCTCCTACATCCCAGGCTGGCACTGAAGGCATCTCACCATGCCACTTCTTACATCCTCCAGCTGCGGCCGCTGGCAGAGAACAGAGTACCTGTCCTCACAGCACACAGCACAGGGCTGGGGCCATCCTCACAGCATATAGCACAGTTCCTGGCCCAGGGCCGGTTCTGTACTCCAGCACCAGAGCACCATCAGAAGCAAACAGCTCTCCTAGAAATTCAAAAAGGATCTCCCACAATACGCCCCAATTCTGCCCAGAGGAAAGGCTATCCTGGCGGGCACACTCCCGGAGAGCCAACCAGCCCTGGGTACCATCTTGCACTGGGGGCTGGACAGCTGCTGCTTCTTGCCACCTCATCCAGAGGGTCCAGAACACACAATCCCAGTGCCCTGCAGTGTCCTGTTGAGATGTACGTGTCCAGCCAGGGCTGAACGCACTTACTGGGAACCTCCCCCAGGCACCATCAGCTCTAGGCATCCCTGTCCTCGAAGCCCATGCAGCTCAAGTGTGGAGCAGAGATGAGGCTGCATCTTAAGGACAGCCTGGGCCAGCCCCCTGCAGCCCTGCCCTCTAGGGTCCAGCTGCCCCACTCTCCGACTCTCCAGCTGTACCACAGCGTGTCCATGCAGCACCTTCTCCCTAGTACCGGTCAGGCCCCCATCACACTTGCACTGGGCCGACATTGACGTCTGTCACACACCCTAACCTACTAGGGGCCAATAGACTGATGCTATCCTAGAGAAAAAGGACCCTGGCCTGAGCCGTGGGATGTCCGCAGAGGGCCTGACACAGCCCTGAGCAGACCCCTGCTCTGGGGTCTCACCCGCCCAATGTGCTTCTAGGGGGCTGAACCAGCCAGCAAGGAAGTCTCGCCCAGTGTCAGAAAGAGTAACAAAGCAGTATTTCAACTGCACTAAGACCCGGTCATGAAACTAATTTAATAAGTCACAACTGGCTTTTATTTCATTTTGATGACTAGGACAGAACATAAGATCAACAGGTGTGACATGTCAGAGAGTGAGCACTATGACAATGCCTGCCATCCCAGCTGCATGTGTCCATGGGGGCAGTGCCAGCACGTGCACTCACACAGCCACGGTGCCTCAACAGAACCAAATGTGAGGAGAGAGCCCAACTCAAGGCCTGGATGGGAGCATGAATCTACCTCTGAAGGTCCCTTCACACTTCAAAAATGTTTGTCAAATGCACAGTTGCAAGGATGGGTGAGTGAGTGAGAGGAGCAGAGGGTGAGTAGACAGGGACACTCCAGGTGATGATGGGGGTGAGGAAGAAGAGGTGGCCATGGAGGATGAGAGGAGGTCCCTGTGGAGAAGGCATGGAGCAAGGTGGGCCCACCCTGCAGCTAGCCAAAGTAGTGCCCTGGAAGGAACTCACCTCTGAGCGGCTCCAGGCTGAAGCCCTCAGGGGACGGGGCCTGGCAGGAGAAGGTCTTGGCCACCACCTGCTCCACAGGCGTGAGCACCAGGGGCTGGGGCTGGCCAGAACCCGGGTCAGGACTCTGGGCCGCCTTCCGAAGGTCACCCAGCTTGCGCCGCACAACAGCCCGCAGGTCCCGCCACTTGTGCTTCAGGTCCACGACATCGCGGCGACAATAGCCCAGGGCGTTCACCGCCTGCAGGATGCGGCTCCACACGCGGTACCTGCGGGTGGGCTCAGCCCTCAGCAGCCCCGTGCCGAACAGCAGCTGGTGGTGCTTGCTCACCTTGGACACCAGCACCTCGGTCTCCTGCGGGCAGAAGTTGGGCTTCCTCTTCTTGGCCCGGTTGTCACTGGGTCCCACCATGCGACCATGGGACCCCACAGCTGAGTCCTTCCTCAGGCCAGTGGGGGATGGTGAGGTGGGCTCTGGTGTCCGGCTGCCTTCAGGGGCAATCCTTGGCCCTGGAAAAGCACCAAAAGGAGGGTGTTTAAGGCTCTGGGCCCAGTGGAGTCAACAGACCCCTGGGTGCCTCATCTTTAGCCTCTGCTTCAGGACACAGCTGCCCACTCCCAGCCACTACCCCTCTCCCATGGGTGTCCAGAGATACAAGCCTCCCAGCACTGCCACTGCCTTGGAAGGTGCCATCATCAGCAAGTCACCTAACCTGTGGGCCACGGCACCCCATCTTCCACACAGGCCCAACTGCTTTCCATAGCCACCATCAGTGCAAGAGAGCTGAGACAGGCCCTGGAAGCCAGACTTGCCTGCTCCATGTATCTCCTGTGTTCAGGCCCAAGGAAAGGGGGCACTCGGGGCCAGGGCTGTGGCTGCTTCTGGGAACACCCTGGCCTGGGGGCAGCCCTCTCCAGACATGCTCTAGTGCCATCCACACCTGCCTGCCAACCAGGACCTTGAGAGCACTGAGGATGGCCTCGGCTTCCCCCTTGCTCTCCCACTAAGGATGGGCAACAGCCGGACAGCCTGTCTGCCATCACCCCTCAGCCCTCTTTCCCTCACAGTCCACCCCACCTGGAGCTCCTGGGGGCTGACCCAGCACTCGGCTCCCAGGTCTTATGTCTTTGCTCACGTATGAGCTTTGTCAGAAACACACTGGTTTCCTGAGGGCAGGGCCACGACTGCTGTTGGGTACGGCCCTGTGGGGTCAGAGGACTCAAGGCTCCCCGGGACAGACACAGCGGCCCCCAACAACAGAAGGTTCCCCAAGGGCAGGGGATGCGTGCCTGAGACCCAGTGGAAGGAAACACTCCAGAGTGGGCTTTTCTCTCTGGGTCCTGACTCCAAGAAGCATCTAGAAGGTGTCTCACTGGGGGGAAAGAAGCCCACCCAGGCCCACCCTACAGAGGGCACCACACATATTCCTTCCTAAATCACACCACAAGGACCTCAACACCCCCTTTCTAGCCCACTCCACAAGGACCCTCAGACTCTGGGTGCTGGGCATGAGCACCCCTTCAGTCCTACTATGCAGGCCTGGTCCTTAAGTCTCCAGCACCCTGCAGCCCTGGCAATCCCATGGCTTCTCTCCTATGGTTGATCCAGACTGGCCATGCCATCCATCCTCCTCAGGGGGACAGGGAAGAAGGGGTGGGGCTGAGATAGGCCTCAGGGCCTGCCCTGGCCTCCTCCCCAACATCAGTGGACTCCCCTCCTCAGTACCAGCATCTCTGAGTGGCCTTCCCGGCACCCCCGAGACCCATCGTCTGAGCGGAAGTACCTCGCTTCCTGGCCCTTGGGACTCTGGGTGCACCCGCCGGCCCCAGGTCACCTTCCCCGTCCTTTCCCACACAGGGGTCCTGGGAGTTGCTCTCTGGCGACGGGCAGGGGAAATGGCGAATTCCATACTCGGTCCAACATCTAGCGCACTCTACGGACAGCAAGGGACAGTCACGATTACTTCCAGACTGCCTGGCTCATGCAGCTCACGGTACTTCTGGTGGTGCCAGGGCCCACACACAGATGGCAGGCATCCGGGCCCAAGCAGCTCCATTTGGGTCCTCCCTCAGGAAGGCCTCCCTGATGGCCATGACGTCCAGAACATCCCCCTTTTCCTAAATACCAATAGGGAGTTCAGAACTTCAGGTGTTTAGGATTTTTCTCTGAAGCATAGTTCTTTACAAAGGTGACCCCAAATGAGGCCACAACCCTCTAAATCAGGGCTCAGAGGCATGGTCACATACGAAACTCAGATGGATGTTACCCAAGCTTTACTATCATTCACAGCCATTCGAAACTACTACAACCTCCAACCATGGGGCCACTCTATTGTATTTTATAAAAACACTGTTCCATTCCTGTGATACTTTGCTAAGAAGAACATTTTCCAGCTCCATCCATGTGAACATGAAGGAAGTAAAGTCTCCGTTTTTCTTTAGGGCTGCATAGTATTCCATGGTGTAAAGTATCCAATGTACACAGCCCTTTTATGAAACTAATGTATAGCTCTCAAATGAAAGATACAACTTAATTCTAGCCCAAGAATATGGGGAGGGGGTGGAAAAGGGGAGGGGAGAAGGACGGCTGGGTAGTGGGAGGGTGACCGGAAAGATCACCTATGTATCTGTCTAACAAGGGTACAAGTGAACTTTTCTAGAACTAGAATATAAATGTTTTGACACAATGAAAAAAAAAAATTGTTCCATGATGTGTGGAAAGTGAAAAACAAAACAACGCTCTTCCTCCCCACACCAAGGAACAGCTGCAGAGCTGCCCCAGGGCACAGACCCAAAAAAGGACACATCTTAACTTTCTCTAATAATTTCCATTTATTCAAACACCATTTCTAGACACATTTTACTAAAACTTATCCATCTTCAAATGCACCTTATAAAAATATTTTAACATCTCTGGAACAAAACTGTGCCTTTTAACCCATGGCCTCCCAAGGCCAGTGACATGTAGCGTGTGCCAGGCTGAGTGCATGGGAAGGAGACCCAGGAGACCACTCCCCGAGGAGCTCTCTGAGGAGACAGGCACACTCCACAGCAAGGCATGAGGCAGCTGGCTCAGACGCTCTTGCCTACCAAGCTGACAGCCTCTAGTGAGTCCCCAGGAGGGCCGGGCCACGCAGTGTCCCAACTCCACACTGAAGCAGCAGCTCTGGGAAAAGACCCTTCATGTAACCCTTGGAGAAGCAGCCTTGGAAACATGCCCATCGGCTGGAGCTTCACATCCTCGAGCGGGGCCACTGTAGCCCAGCATGATAGGCAGGAAAGGACTGCCAAGGGTCTCAGTGGGTCCCAGGTGGGAGAGGTCACAAAGGCCATTTTGTTCCCCCTTCTACTCCGAAGCAGCACTACCCCAAACCACACAAGCAGAGGTGAGTCCCGCTGGTGGCCCCCAAGGGGGCCTCCAGTGACCTAGAATGGGGCCCACTCATCCCCTAACTCTGGCGCTGGGGGCGGGGGGAGGAGGACGACACAGAAGTAAATGTGGCAGGCAATGGCAGTCCAGGTTATTTGGGTGGAGCTGCATACAGGACAAGGAACTGCAGCAAGGTGAGAGGGAGGCCCTGACCAAGGTTCAAGCTGAGAGGCTCCCATATCACAGGCTTCTCTGTGACTGTGAGTCTCTCAGCCAGAGCCTGTAACTCCAGCTTCCTCAAGGCCTCCCTCGATGCCCACACCATTCTCTCCTGGCAGAGACACACTCTCCAGCCCCCAAACGGCAGCCAAGCAGTTGTTGACCCAGACAATAGTATACAAGAAGGGGTCCAGGCACTCAGTGACTAGGTTCCCATCTGCTCAGGGGCAGGTCCCTGCCCAGGCCCCCAGAGAGACGGCAGACCTGGCTGGCAGTGGCGTGCAAGAACACCCTGTCTCCTCACAATGCCAGCGTCCTCATGTCAGGTCCAGGTCCTGTCACTGTCACACAACACTACACATGCAGGTACCCTTGGAGGGTCATTGCAGTCTGCCTACCTAAATCACAGGAACCCAGAACTCTCGGGGAGGGCGGGGAGAGGGGCAGGCAGGCCTAGGGCACTTATTGCCTGTTTTTTTATTAGAATAATACCCTTTATAGAAAATAATTTAAAGGCAGACAATTAGAGATTTAAAAAGATGAAAATATCCAGAGATAAACATCCCTAGCCCCGGAGCTTGCTTCATACAACTAAAATGTCCCGTGTGGTTTCACTTCCTGCATTTGCATTTAACATTAATCATAATGCACAGAGGCCACTCAAGGGTCTCCAACAATGTGATGTCAGTACCACATCAGGTTTTATTAGGGGCTGCCACTAACCCAGCTGTTTCCCTAAAGCTGGGTATTTACAGTATTTCTGAATTAAGGCTCTTGTAAATTATGCAGTGATGAATGCCTCTGCCCATGCCTCTGATTACTAGGACAGAGCCCAAGAAGAGGCATGGCTGGGCCAATAGAGGGACTGTTCCAGGGTGCCCTGAAACTGGTCGCTCCCAGATTCCGGGAGGAGACAGCAGCACCCTGCTCTCCCTGGGGTCCCACTTCCACCAGAAGCTGCACTAGCATGCTGGGGGCCTCAGTGTTCACCTACCAGGTCACCAGCTAGGCCGTCTGCAGACCCCCACCTGTTTCTATGGAGGTTCCCTACCATTCACCAGTTTTCTACACATGAACAATCTGCCTGTGTACCCCTGCTGCCTCTGGTTAGGAGGAAGAGAAGGTCCTGAGGTGCTGCCACAATTAGAGTAGCCAGGACTTCAGCACATGGCAAGGACTGGACACTGCAGCTATTCCCATACCCCGGAGCATCTGGCCCAGACCCCACTGTCCCACCCACTCAGCAGCCTTCCTGGGTCACCTAGGGCACAGGAAGCATTGTGCCGGGGTCACACTTGACATCCCAAATGACACCCCAGTCTCTCCAGGGTCACATCCAACATCCCAGATGTACCCCAGTCTCTCCAGGGTCACACTCAACATCCTAGATGACACCCCAGTCTCACCAGGGTCATACCCAATGTCCCAGAGGATGCTCCGGTCTCCACAACTTTAAATAAACTAAGACAGGATGGATCCTTTTCTAACCAAAATCCAGTTAGGTTAGAAATCACATTTTAAAAAACAACTAGAAAAAAATATAAATGTTTGGAAATGATGTAACGTACTTCTAAAAATTCCTGGGTCGTGGAAATGAGAACACTCAGAACTGAACAAAAATAAAATTACTATATATTTTATAATTTGTGATATTCAACTAAAGCAGTGACTCTTTGAAAGTTTATAATTTCAAGTGCTTTTATTAGAAAAGAACAAAAATTGAATATGAAACATAATTGAATATTAAAAATAAAAAGAGGGCAGCACCTGTGGCTCAGAGGAGTAGGGCGCCAGTCCCATATGCCGGAGGTAGTGGGTTCAAACCCAGCCCCAGCCAAAAACCGCAAAAAAAAAAAAGGAAGATAAAAATATAAACAGAAATCAATTAAATTTTAAAACATCTAACAAAAAGGATCAAGAAAGTCAGAATTACATCTTTGTAGAGACTAAAATTGTCAAGTCTCTGTCACTACTAATTATAAAAGAAAATAGAAGGCACACATATATGACAGTAGGAATAAAAAATGGGGGTGTGATTCACGAACTGCTAAACTTAATGAAATAGCGACACGCTGACCCCTCGCGTGCCTGATCACACATCTGGCAGGTGCCACCAGCTGACCCTCAGTTCTGTCTCCAGATGGGAAGGTCCTGGTGTCCCACTCAGGCTCCTGGGCACCGTCACCACTCTAGGGCACCACACCAGCCACAGTTGGCCTGGAAAGGCCGTAATTTTATATCTACAAGTTGAACATTTTGAAAAGCAGACACATTTCCAGAAAAATGTAACTTAAAACTGACCTATACAAAAACAGAAACCTTGAACAAGTTTACTACTAGAGAAATTAATTGGTAGTTCTAAAACTTTCAACAAAGAGGAAACGTCAGACCTAGTTTCACAGCAAAACCCCAGAAACACTGTATGGCACACAGCCCCACATCCCCACAGACTCACAGAAAACATCATCTCCATCTCCAGGTACTCTGGGAGGGAGGAAAGACAGATAAAAGATGACAGTGCTGGAAAAGAAGAAAGAAAAACTGCCATTATTCACAAATGACACCAGCAAAACAGACAGCTTAAAAGATTCCTCAGACAAATTATTATAGTTAATAAAAAGAGTTCCGTAAAAGGCCAGATATAAAGCCAGCAAACAAAAGTCAAGGACACTACCCAGGAAAAGCCCAGTTTCCTCAACAAACCTCCAGGTAAGAATGGATGGAGGGATGTGGGGACCAAGGGCAGCTGGTGTCACACTGGAGAGGTGGCCTCTCCAGGCTCCTGCTTCCGTGAAAACATGGTGACTCCGTGAAGCCACGGCAAACTGAGAGGCAGGTACGATGCTATGCTGCAGTGAGGATCACCCTGGGACACTGCCACACGCACAGAAGCCCTCTCAGAGGCACACTGGTATGGTTATAGATGACAGGATCTCAAGTCTGGGATTCACTTCACAGAAACACGCAGGAGGTGGTGAGGGCACAAGTGCAGCCAGACTGGCCACAGGCGGTGGCAGAGGAAGCTGAGAGACACACTGGGGACCCCGACTTCATTTGTCTACTTCTGGTGTTTGAAATTTTCCATATTTATAAAGTTAACAAACATTCAAACATTAAAGAAAATCTCTGGACTTTGCTTTTTTAAAACCACCACTATCTCATACCTGTAATCCCAGCACTCTGGAAGGCTGAGGTGGGGGATCCCTTGAGCCTAGGAGTTGAAGGCTGCAGTGAGCTGTGATGACACTACTGCGGTCTAGCCTGGCTGATGGAGAGAAACCCTGTTTCAAAAAAAAAAAAAAACCCACAACCCTGGATATGCATCAGCAACAAAACTCCAGGGGTTTGAATGAGGTGATTCTACAATGCAGGGTCAATGTCAAAGAGTCAAAAATACTTGAGAGATTTCTATAGAAAATAGGAAATCAATTTGCCCTAAAAAAAATAACTGAGAATTACAATAAAACTATAGAGGTTAAGGTGGATTTTGACATGGGAACAGAAACACTGACAGAGAACCACGTGGTCCTATCGCACAGCTATTGTGCAGGGCTATGACGGCTTGTCACGCAGACACAGGGGAGCACGTGAGTGCTCCATTTCCACCTTCACGCCACTTCACAACAAAGTCAGTTCCAGGGGGATTACAAACTTAAATATGAAAAACAAATTATGTGATCTTGAGAGGAAAGTACAGGATGATATCATTATCATCTTCTGATAGAAGTTATTAAACTAAACCAATGCAAACAACACAAGAAATGACTGCTATGCTCAATTGTGTCCTAACTGGGCCCTTGTCCCTAGCAGGTTCTATAGTGAAATAACTGCCCAAATGGGCCTGGGTTATCTATAGCACATCTGACGAGGGTTCCATGCCTAGAATACAGAAGGGCATTCTGTAGATCAGTTAGTACCAGACAAGTCCAAGAAAAAAATAAACAAAATGATCAAGCAAAGGGCAGATCCAAATAGCCAATAAGCCACATGGGAAGATGGTCGATCCCACTGCTTTCTAGAGACCATTCCACACCTGCCAGGCCAGCCCAAAGTCACCACCTGACACCACTAGGTGCTGACGCAGACGTGGCTCAAAGGGAGCGGGGGTGGAAGCAGGCATCAGCATGTGGTCCAGCCCCCAAACCACCTCCCCACCCCACTCCAGTGCCCAGGGATCCCTAGCACAGGCACTCAGGAACGCTGGGACTCAGGAGTTGGGACACAGCCTTCGAGCCCCACAGGTGTGGAACAGGCCCGGACACCATGGTGCAGAGCAAAGCTGAATGCAGTGCTATGGGAGACGTGCAGAGTGGCAGCAACGCCTTTGGGCTCTCAGAGCACACACACAAAGCAGCAGTGGCAGGTAAGCACAAAGCCCAGGGTCCCTGTAATGGCATCCAAAACAAGCACAAAGCCTAGGACCCCAGTAATGATGTTAAAAATGTGCACAACTCAGCAACACCCTGCTTTGGGATATGAGCACAGGCAGGTGAAACCACAAAGCAAAAGCAGAAGTGACATGTGACTCAGGGCCAGGGGCCAGGACTGAAGAGGGCGGAACAAGTGTCACAGGTGTCATCACTACAGCGCCACCCCTGACCTCTAGGCACGCACACCCACACATACATGTCTCCTGTCTACTCAGTATCCCTGAGAACACATTTCAAAACAAAAAGTCCATAAAGCAGAACTTAGTCTCTGGTTAAGGCCCCACCAGCCTCAAGGCCCCTCATTACAAAAGGAAGCATGTGCCACAACCCTGGCCATCCCAGCCTGTCCTGTGACCTATCTCCAGCACTCTAGTCTGCCCCTGGCTGCCACCTCCCAAGCTCCCACACCCACCTCCTAAGCTCACCAGCCACCCGGGCCAGCAGTGAAGCATCAGGATCTCAGAAATGCCCCTGACAAAAGGAGGACCCCTCAGGGCACGGGCCCTGCCTTTTCCCCTACTCTGTGTCCCTACACCTAGAACCTGCCTGGCACACACAGCAGGGGGATGAAAAGGATTAAAGGTTTGGGCAGAAGAAGAAAGGGAGGCTGATGTGGCAGAGGAGGAAGTCAGCCCAGTGCTCCCAGCAGGAAGGAAGGGACTGTCAAGAAGACCCCCGGGCCTCACCACTGAGCCCAGGCCTGGCCAAAAGGCAATATGCAGTGCTGGCACAGTAAGCAGGGGCAGCAGCAGGTCTCCAGTGACCACCTGGGCCCACATCCCTGCACCATCCATATCCCAGTAGGGACACAGACACCAGCAGCCCAGCTTTGCAAGGAAGGGGCAGGGCTGAGACGTGGGAGCCAAGCCCAGGATGGTAGAGCTGGGCGACCAAGGAGCCAAGCACAACTGGCAAGAAGGAAGCTGGGCCCCAGGGAGAAGGGCCATGGCTCCACAGAGCTGAGACAGGCTGGGCAGAGTTCCTGGCCCAAGGCAGCTGCTAGGGCAAGCCCAGAGCAGGGAGGCTGAGCCCAGGTCAGGGAAGCTAAGCCAAGAGCTTGAGGCCCCCAAATCCAATCCTCACCCTACTCGTGGAGGCTGGACTGACCTGGTCTGGGAACCAGATAAGATAACCTGGGGCCAAGGCACCTCCTAATGGGCCTGCGCCTGGAGGGCACCTTCCAGCCAGATGTGCAGCGAGCTGAGCATGGAACAGAGGGCAGGGGCCAGGCCGAGGTTTGGGCCACCCTGGGTCCCAATGCAGAGTGACCAAAGGGGTTCAACCCGCAGTAGGAGGTGGAAGAGGGGATGCAAAGCTCAGGAAGGCAGAAAGGGCACAGGCTTGATCCTCAGAAGTTCCCAAAAGAAGGTCCCAGCTCTGCCCTGCTCCCTCTACATGACAGTAGGGAACCATCTGTCATCCTATGGGCCATGGTACCCTCCTCTGTATACTGCAGTGCAATGCCAGCTGCTCCACACTGCCACTGGGAAGACCGATGACACATTCTCTCAACACCCGGAGTACCACCACCAGCAGCCTGGCACTCTGCATGCCCACTGCATCCTCGGAGCTCCTATCCTCTGTCTCCTGAGACCCAAATCACCCCTGGCTTTGAGCTCAACAGTTACTCATGGTCTTGAATCGTGGGCAAGGTTTTTCAGAATAAAATCCATCCACTCAGCCCCCAGGGGGACTCGGTGAAGACCCTGCCCACTGCCATCCACTCCACCACCCTACCACCAGCCGTCATTACCTAGGGGCTGATAGCCTTGTCTCGAGGGTCCCCTGAAAGCGCCACCTTCACCAGGGATGGATCCATAAGACATCTTCTTCCAGAGGGCGGGGCCGGCAGCTTCCTTGCTGAGCTGGAGGAACCACAGAAGGGGGAGCAGAGGGAGGCAGAGAGAGTTTACTGCTCAGATGAGGGTGCACAGCGGCCTCATGCCCACCCTGACCCACGAGCCTGGCTCTGCCATGCCACTTCCCAAAGCTACCAGGCTTCTCGCCAACCCCAGGACAGTGACTCCCAACAAGGCTTTCCGTGGCCTCTTGTTCCGCTGGCCCCAGTGTGGGAACACAGGCACATCCCTGAAGAAGGAGCACCCCGTGCCCTCCCATGTAATCCCCGGCTGGGCAAGCCCTCCAGCACACCCCACCTGGAGTCCAGGCTGCCCTGCTCTCCAAGCCTCCATGTGCCCATCCTCGCCTGGCTTCTGGAGTGTGGAGCCCAGCTGCTGTCCAGCATGCAGGTACATGTCACTGCACAGGGCTGAGAACCGTGGGGCTCCTGCCATGGCCAGATGTCCCCCCCAAAGGTCATCTTCCCAAGCCACGCCTAATGGGGTGGTAGAGCTGGGGTCAGGATGCCTAGAGGGAAATCCACCCCAGTCATTTGTTACCTGTGCAGCTGAGCACATGCCTTTGGACTTCTCTGGGCCTCAGATTCCTCACTCATCAAGTGAGGGGAACAAAAGGACCTACCTCTAGGGCTGTGGTGAGAAACACACACAGAAACATGCCCAGAATAACAAGTGCTCAGTACACACTTCACTTTATGGGCTTGGTCCTCAGCATGACACCAGATGTCCCTGGTATCCCACTACCTGCTCCTCCCTTGAAGTGAGCTCAAGGGATAAGAGGAACTGTCCAGCCTGGATGCTCCCCACCCCTGCCGCCTCACCCGTGTGCTCAAGTGCCTGTGGGGACGTCTGCCTAACCTGCTCATGCCCTGGCAGCATCCCTGCAGAGCCCTCTGTCCCTCCAGGCTCTAAACACTTCACAGAAGCCACTCTGCTCACCCTCAGACACATCTGCAGCCAGAAGAAGGTGAAGAACAAAATGAGCCTCACTGGGGGCAAGAAGCAGCCCAAGTCCCAGCCCATGCTACTTGGCCCCATCCACAGTAGGTGGCACCAGGACACCTACCTAGTCGAGTGGGCCACAAGCACTTGGGTCTCGGGGCCCATTACACTGACAGCCATCGAGGACCCCATGTGCCTGACATGGGTTCTGCCTGCCAGTATGTGCTCTCTCCATTGTTAATGTCAGTAGAGAATTTAAAAACATATTTAAGAATTCACTTTGAAATAATCACACATTACCGCTAACATAAATAACATATTTCGATAAAAGTAACTATATTTTCCAAAACAAAGTCCCTCAGAGAGCAGCAGTCCTGCCCCACACTGTCAATCTCTGGGCAGACTCAGCAGAGGTGACGGACCCTCACCTGCTTCCAGAACACGCTGCTGCCTCACATTGTTCTCGCTGGGGCATGTGAAGATTCTGGCCCCACACAGGGATGCAGCTGGCAGAGGGAGGACCCCAGAGGCAGCAGACCATACTCTCCATAGGCTTCTCAGGCCTCCCATCCCAGCACCTGCTGGGAACTCCAGGCCTCCCTCCATGGGCTCCATGCCATGAAGGGGCAGGGACTGGGATGGCTGCTCGAAGAGGAGAGTCGGCCTGAAGGGCAGGTGGGATTTGGGGAACCCCAAGTGAGGGTTGGGGTCATGTGTGGTGGCTCTCAGTCCCATGAGAGAAGGGCTCTCAATACTCTAAGGACCCACCAGGGCAAACCTCTGACATGGAAGATAGCCCAGGACACCAGAGAAAACACACACTATCCAGACAAGAAAACTAAGGCGGCACAGGGCCACGGCTCCATTTATAAAATGCCCAGCACTCACATTCACTAACGCTTCCCTCTTCACAGGCTCATCCTCACAACACTGGGAACCTGAAGCCACCACTATCTTGTGCAAATGGGAAACCAGGGCACAGAAAAGTCGGCAGCAGGTCCCTGGCAGGGAAAGGCCTAGTGCCCATGCCACACTGTCCTGTGCTCCCTCTGGCAGAGGGGCCTGCATGACATGGCCCACTGCTATCCCCAGAGAGGACACAGAGACACAAGCCCCTGTCACATGGCCCACTGTCATCCCAAGAGAGGACAGAGAGACAGGAGCAGGAAGCTGAGAAAAGGGACTTTAAGGGAACACAGGACAATGCCGGGAAGGGAAAACCAGAGGGTAAAATGCCACAGAGGGGACAGGGCAGAGTAGAAATGTCCCAGAAAGGGAAATAAACAACACCAAGAAATAAAAAAAAAAACCAGTCTGCCCAGAAGTTTCCACATCTGAATAACTGGAATTCCAGAAAGAGACAGAAAAGCCAAGGGAAGGGAATCATCACAAAGAGAATGCAAGGACTGGAGTGGGTGGCTAGGGTCTGTGAGGCGCCAGGACGCCTGGCTGAGGAGTCTCCCAGGCACAACCAAGTTCCACACCCATGACCAGAACCTGCAGTGACCTGGGAGATCCCACAGCCCCAGTACTGGGAGGAGTACCAGTGTGAGGGCCACTGGGGACACTCCCGACACCCAGGGCCTCCAAACGAGCCTCCACACACCCACCCTCAGGAAGTGCTGAGGGCACAATCCATCCACACCAGGGCCTCAGTGAGGGAGCAGGAAGGGGACAGAGACCCAGGGAAGCTGCTCCTGGGAAGGAGGGCGACTCAGCAGAAGGTGCTAGAGACGCATCTCAGGAAGACAAAACAACAGACCGTTGGCAGGAAGGAAGGTGAGATGGAGAACCCGAGAAGGGGTTCAGATCAAGTTCTGGAGAATGACACAGAGTGACGGGCACACGGGCAGTGACGGGCTCCAGGGAAAGCAGAAGTTGGGCAGGAGAGAAGCCACCCAATTTGCTGCTGCAGGGTCTGCAGGCATGGTTGTCATCAGGGAAGCCTGGGTCTAGCTGAGGGGGTGACAATTGATGTGGCTAGGGCAAGATGGAGGCAGAAGTGCACGCACACGCCTGTGTGTACACGTGTGTGCCTGTGAGTGAGCGAGCACTGGAGTTCTCATCTTGCAAGACAGTAAAGGATGCCGAAACATCAGGAAAAGCCAAGCAGCAACCCCAGCAGGTCATCTGCAGAGGAGACATGAGAAGACTCCACCACCAGAATGAGAAGTAGCAACTCGGGAGGGCAGAGGAGGGGCGGCTGAAAACCAGTTTCCCTTAATTAACCTTGTACAACTCATTTGCTCTCCTAACTATACACATGTATAATTTTAAAGTATTAAAGCCTAATTTGTAAAATGCCAATAAAACACCAATGAGAAAGTTCCATCTGGAAACGAAGAGGAGGGGCTGTGGCAGGGGCGCCTTCAGTAGATACAGGTCAGCTAGGAAGCCAGCGCCCCTCAGTTCCCAGGAGGCAAGCACCCAGCCTTGTCCCAGGTGGCCATGCACACCTGCCAGACACGCCCAGCTCCACAGACTTGCCATCACTGCACCAACAAGGTGGGCCTGCCTAGGTCGCAGCCAAGGGGAGCTAAGCACTAGGTACTATTCCCACCCACCACCAAAATGACAGAGATGGGTAGCAGTAGTCAGCCTGGGCTGCCATGAAGAGTAGAGAGCAGGCTGTGGGAGCTGAGGAGCCCACGCAGGGCAGGGGAGGGACCACAGAGCCAAAGACAGGCTGGTAGAACCCAGACAGGTACCTACAGGCAAGAGGATTCAAGAAAGAATCCCAAGTTCTGGCCCAGAAGGCAGGTAGATGGTACAGGGAGAAGGGGCCAAGTGCAAGGACGTGCCCCACTGTACCACCACAGGCGGGTAGATACCAGAAGCCCTGAAGATTGGGCAAAGGCAGAATGGGAGACCACTGTGTAAGGACAGTCATAAAAGGGATCACCCAGGGAGCAAAGGCACAGGGAGGGCCCAGCTGAGTCAACACAGGGCCAGGTCAGGGAGTTAACTGGACAGCCCAAGAAAGCCTTGGCAGAGGCAGTCACTGTCCACTGCTCCACACAGGGCGGAGGCACATGAGGTAGGAGACGCTGCACAGGCAAGCAGGGAGGGACCCAAGTGTGAGAGACCCAGCAATCCCATGGCTGCAAGAAGATGCGGGCGGGAGGCTCCCCAGGAAGGCAAAGGGAATGAACATTCATGGCTATGCTACAGGGCACAGAGGAAAGATCCCTAGCCTGGGCACCTACCCTGGCTCAAGAGCTTGCCTTGCTGTGCAGTGGAACATCTAACACCTCTATGTTTGCTCAGCGGACTGAGAGATAAAGGGTGGCTCACTAGCAGGACCACAGAGCCTCCCACAGCCAGAGGGGGCAGTCTGGGACAGCAAGTGGCATTGCATGTCCTCTGCCTGACAGGAGCCTCCACGGCAGCCCACTGTGGGCCCCTGGGGTAACCTGGAACCCAGTAGGCACATCCCGACTGCTAGAACACAGGGAGGGGTCACAGGGTACTGGGCTGCACCAACCCAAACCCCTCAGGCATGCCATAACCCCACTTTCAGAATTTGACTTAACCTCTGCCCAAACCCCCAACCCTCCCTAGTCCTCAAGTTGCTCCGGCCCTGTGCCCTCACTGTGCTCATGGGCCCACACAGAGGGCTGCCTGGGCCCTGCCCTGCCTTCTAGGGATTCTGCCTACCGGCTCCCAGGTTGTGCTCGCCGCTTCCTCCGCTCAGCTCCAGATCATCAACCCTGCAGCCAGTCCACGCCCCAACTTCTCAACCAAGCTGTCCCAGCAGGACCTTCCTGCCCACACCTCAGAGATTATGGCTTATCCCAACTCCAGAACGGCAGGCGGCACCATGACTTGTACAATGAAGGTCCTCCTGCTAAGTGGGACCTTCTTCCCTAGAGGAAGCTGGGTGCCCTTGGGGCTGTTCTCGCCCAGGGCTGATCCTAGCCCTCATAAGCCAGCCACTCATCCTGACAGCCATATTCTAACAGGCCAAGATCAGGCACCCATCTCCTGCCCCCAAATCAAGGACCCCACAGGGTCTGCCCACCCCTTGCTGACAGGGGAAGAACAAGATGACCAGCCCCATCAGATGCTGCTCCAGGGTCTTTTAGAGGGTGTCTCCTGCTACTGAGGGCCCTGGGACTCCAGGAGGCAAGTGTTCACAACAGACCCAGGGGAGGCCCAAAAGAGGACATGACTGACCCAGGTCACCCAGGTGGCAGCTGGAGGTCAGGCCATCCTCCTCCCCTGCACCTGCTCAGCAATCCCTGGCAGGTCCTTGTCCGTGTGACTGACATTAGTCCTCCTCACTCTGTAACGCAGGTGTCCTAACACCACTTAGAGCAGAGTCAGCTGACTGGTTGGTGCAGGGCTTGATGTGCTGGGGGGTGGTCAGACCACAGCCAGCTGGCACAGCTGCCCTGCCAAGAAGACAGGTCAGCACCGTCACACACAAACATGCTCAGTTGGGACTTCACCCAGAGACCAGGAGAGGCTGCGGGAGTAAGCTGATACAGGAAGCCGTGGCACAGAAGCCAGGAAGGCAGCAGAGTGTTACAGAGCAATATGGGGTAAGACAGACAGCAGGAGCCAGGCCTTGGGCAGTGCTGAGCCGGCCCCCTGGCCCTGCTCTCTCTCCAATCAAAGTGCCACAATCTGCTCGGTGGCTCATAGTGCTAAGGGTGCAGGCCCCTGGGCTGCACTACAGGCCTCTAGGAGGCAGCCGCCCAGGACAGGGGACTACACACATGGGTGGGACACTTAGTGATAGCCAACCTCAGAGGAGGTAGAGGTTGGGCAGCAAGGGAGACAGTCAGGAGGGGATGAGGCAGATGATGGAGCAAGGTGCGAGGGGGACCTGGAGCCCCCTCAGGAGAGCATGGTAAGACCAGATAGGGCAATGGCTAATCCACATGGGGGTGGGGGTGGGGCTGGGGCTGGCAAAGGCAGCAGAAGCCATTTGCAGGCCAGGCAGGCGGAAGTTGGCACAGGGATGGGGGTGGGGATATGGAAGCTTATGGGCTATTGTGCCCGAGAATGGCCTGAGCCCTGAGACTGCCTCAATGAGGCCGGACAGAGGCCAGAAACAATGTCCCCCTCACTCCCAGGGAGGCTTCCTACCAAGCAGCTTCCGTGCCTGCCTGCCAGGCCAGCCACCAGCCCCTCCGGCCTCATGCCCCTCAGGCTGGCGCCAGCTCTTCCCAGAGCCCCCACCCCTACCAGCCCGAGGGAGCCATCTGTCCCCGCATTGCCCAGATCCTGTTTGCAGGATGCCAAAGGAAACGGGGGTGCCAGGGAACGCCCACCTCGGGCCTGCCATGACCCTAGAAACTCAACTGGCCCCAAGACAAAGCACCCAGGCCCAGGAAAAAAGAGAAACCAGCCAGCAGGCCACTAGACTCTAGGCGGGGCTCCCATCCCCTGGACTCCAGGGCTTCTGAATCTGACCTCAGGCAGGCTTCTGACCTTGGGTGCAGTTTCTTCCATGGGCCAGGGGCTCTCACAGGCAGAGACCAGACCCCCCCAGTTGAGGACACCCTGGACTAGGGCTGCCTTCCCCAACAGCAGGTAAGGAAACATGTGACCTAGCCTCGGGATCCCCTGGACGCCCCCTTGCTAAGCCCAGGGATCCCCTAGAGCAGGTCCCCTGAAGGGGCAGGCCATGCACAAGTCCCAGCTCATGTCCTGTCCCAGTTTTCTCCCTGTAAAGTAGATGGCAACCCCTCCCTACCTCCCCTATAAGCAGTAAGGAGGGGCCAGTTCACCCTCAAGCTCTTGTTCTGTGGACCTCTGACCTGGGCAACATGGCAGGACACAGGACAGGTCTGGCCTGCCCTGGGACCTCAAGCTCCAGTCAGGGACAAATAAAGAATGGCCTGCTGCTTGTCACACAGGGGAAAAAGAAGATCCATGGCCACCAACTGGCTGTGCCATGTTGGGCAAGGCACGGCCACAGGACAGAGGCTCCTGAGAATTGAAACTAAACATCCCAGGACCACACTGATGAGTACACATAGCCCTCAGAAGATGAGACCTGTGATCTTCTACATGGGGACCCAGTGTGGGGACACCAAGTCCCTGGAACAGGCTCTGGACCCAGGCAGGCCGGCTCACACCTGTGCTCATCCCTGGCCCCCTGGTCTGTGCAGCCTGGCCAGGATGCTGCCTTCACACCTGCCCTACTGTGTCCAGCACAGCTCCATAGACACTGCTGGAAAGACTAGGAACCCTCAACTACTGGGCTCCAGGGAGATCAGGACAGAGAGACCTAGATCAACAGCCCAGTCAATGCTAGCCCCTCTGCAGACCACGAGGACTCTCTGCCTTGTCTCACACAAGAGTCCCTGGGGGCATCCAGAACCCACAGTGCAGGGTGGCCAGGCTGCAGCCCATCTGCTCTACTCCCACCCTTCACCCACCTGTGACCCACAACCTCACCAGCTGTCCACAATCAGGCATCCCCAGAGGTGTGAGGCAGTGTAGCAGCAAGAGGCTCAGCCTGGTTGCCCTCTCCCTTACTCAGCCTTGATGGCCCTGTGTGGACAGCAGCAGGTATCCTCACCACTTGAGACACTGCCAGTCTCTTCAGACCACTCTGGATGGCCCCTGAAAGGGCTCAGCCTAAAGCAGAGGACACGGTCCATCTTCATCTACTTTCTGCTGTGACAGAACACCACAGACTGTGCCACTCACACAGAAAGGAGGTGTGCTCACCTCACAGTTCTGGAGGCTGGGAAATCCAGGTCCTCAAGGGACTGAACCCGGTGAAGGCCTTCTTGCTGCATTGTGCCCAGTGGACACGGGAAGGCCCTGAGAGACAGAGATGTGGACGAACCCACCTTCATAGCCCGCTCCTGAGCCTTGATCCATACCTGAGGGCAGAGCCCTCATGACCTCATCACCTCTTCACACTGTCACTATGGCAATTTAATTTTGATGTTAGTTCTGGAGGGGACATTCACAGCACAGCCCCAGCACAGGAGCACACCTGGAACTGAGGCCCCACACTCTGCATGGCTCTGCTGGAGATGTTAGTCCTGTGGTCTTTGGGCTTCATCTTCCTCATCTGTGAAATGGGAGTAAGGAGGGCAATCTCAGAGGGTGGGCATGGAGGCAAATAGGAAGTGTGTGGCTGGACCGCTCCCAGCCTCTAGGGCCTCAGCACTGTAG
Source organism: Galagoides demidoff (assembly GCA_963574575.1). NCBI lineage: Eukaryota > Metazoa > Chordata > Mammalia > Primates > Galagidae > Galagoides > Galagoides demidoff. The sequence continues at coordinate 218,956 of CAUYQV010086667.1, read as the reverse complement.
CCCCGGGCCCTATCCCTGTCCAGAGGGTTCTTGGTCTCCCTGCAACTTGCAGCTACCATGCAAAGCTTACAGCGACCAGTCTCTCAGTCACCACCACAGGGCCCTGCTACCCTCTCCCAAGAGGCTGCTGTAGGGCTCACAGCTCCCTACACCCTGGGGTCTGTTAGGGACAGCCCCACAGGGAGGGGCCGCCCAAGATCATGCTCCCCAGATGAGATCCATGGGCACCCAGAGCAAAGTGTCCACAGTGGGGCTGCTCAGCACTCCAGACTTCCTTTCTTGCCAAGCTAGATCCTTCTCCTAGTTATCTCCCAGAAAGGGTCTTAGGGATTAGAGAGGGGCAGAGCTAGAGGAATGCCAGCCACGCCCCAGTGTCCAGCATTTGACACTCCACTCACCCTAGGTCCTGGGCATGAGGCAGGCAAGGGTCTCACCAACATGGGGACACTTCAGCTAGGGTCCTCAAGCCCCCACCCAGCCTTCGGTCACATCCTCAGTCACTACAGACCACTCCCTGGTCTCACCCTCCGGCATCCACACTTTGCCACAGCCTCCTGTCTCAAAGCCTCAACCCACCAGTCCCCTGCTGCAGCACAGGGGCCTCAGGTCACAGCCCATCAGGCCTCAATGTCTTCTCTCCTCCTTGCCCAGTGCCCACCCCAGGCCTTGTCACACATACACACCCATTTCCCCTCACCCTTCATCATGCTCTGCACAAGCTTAGCCCTGGAAAACCCAGGTCTCCAGAAGGGACTACACTGGCTGCCACCCTCCACCCCAGGGCCCGAGTGGGTGTCACGGGCTGCTGCACACCCCTATACCCACCCCAAGCTGGGAAACATGTGGAAAGGCAGCCCAGGGGACTAAGTTCCCAGGGCCCAATGGGAAGGGGCTATGGATTCAAGTTCTCTGAATTTCTCAGGCCTTTCCCACTCCATCTCTTCCCCAGCCAACCAAAATAGGAGAGGGGGCTCAGAGCAATGTACCTTAACACAGACTTAGTCACTTACCCCTGGGCAGGATGTTGCCCAACTACACGACCTTGTCTGCTAAGGGAAGGTTCTAGCTTGACCAGAGAGGAAGTCTGGAGTGCTGAGCGACTCCGCTCTGGAAAGCTGAACAGTTGCCCACCCTGGAATTCCTCCAGTGACTTCCCCTATAGAGAAATGTCCCAAGGTGGGAAGGTAGGAGAGTATGAGAATCCAGAAGGCTTCTGAAGGAGGCAGGGCTGGGGCAGAAACTAAGAATCCACCTGGCTGTGAGCTGCCGCCCCTCCCTGCACTCCTCCCTCACTCACCTGCTGGGAGTGACCTGAGCCAGGTGCTACCCTGTGTGCTACTCCACCCTGGGCCCAGCTGCCCCAGGGAGGTGGGTGTGTGAGGCAGCCACAGGATGTCTGTTCCTGCCCATGTTGTTCCAAGTGAATGCTAAGCTCAACCCAAGGACTAGACAGACACCAGATGTTGGGCCATGCAAGAGCCTTCAAGCTGTGACTAATGCCATCTGGACCAGCCCTTTCCTCCGCTGACCACTAACCATGGGCTCCACCAAAATGGCATCACCCACATGAATGTGCCCATAGGTGGACTGCAGAAGCCAGACCAACTCAGAGACCTCAGGCTGAGGACAAGGTCACATGAGACCAGGATGCCTGTAAGACTGAGCCATGAGACTGCAAGGCCGTGTGGAAGAGATGGGCAGGACGGATTTGAGGGGCAGAGGAGGCCCTGTGTGAGGGAGCAGAGGCACCTACACCAGATATTCTATGATCTAGTTCAAACCTCCATTTTTAAGATGAGAAAACCAAACCCAAAGAAGGAAAGCAGCTTATCAAAGTTACAGAAACAGACAGGCTCTGGGACAAGGTCACCCAGCAGTTCATGTCTGCAGTGCCTTCTGCCGGCCCAGTTCCCATATTCATCCCACTGGATCACGAGTCTGGAGGAAGAGGGGTGCGTCAATGTAGCACCCCCTCTAAATGCTCTTGCACTCACTGACCAAGCAGCAGCCGCTGATTGGGACCTGAAGGAGCCAGTATGAATTTCCTTTTCTTAATACTCAGAGAAACACAGACGCAGACGAGTGTGGGCACATGCAGTCATACACACCCACACCCTACAGACATCCTCTCCCAGCTCTGTCACAGAGAGGGCTGAGCTGCTGTGCGCCCCACAGCAATGAGCGCCCCAGCACACAGATCTTGGTACCTAAACACCATTCTTTACTAAAAGTAACTTAGAGGAATTAAAGTGCCTGGAAAATGGTTGATTCCAGAGCCACAGCAAGGAAAGTAAAAGAGAAGTCTGGGCACCCCCCTGTATGTGGGGAGTCAGGAAATATTCCGACGAAGGCAGGGGCAGCTCAGGACAAGAGGCACCAGCTTGGAAAGGCTGCCCTGGCCACATCGGGCAACTGGAACACAAAAATACATAATGATAATAAGAATTATACAATCCTTTAAATAAGATAAAAACCCATGAGTCCACCATGTTATAAACAAATAAATATTATAAAAAAAGAAGAAGAAAGAAGAGCTCTTCCTTAGGGTAAGAAGCCAACTAAGAATTGTGTAAAGAATTAGCAACCATCATAATGATAATTGATTCTGGTAAAAATGTCCAATAGATGTTAAAGCTAGTGGGTGAATTTGAGGAATAACAAGTTATTTACACAGTTCAAAGTGTCTTCCCCATGATACTTATTACTCAAAAATGGAAAAACTTTATTAAAAACCTGGCAGATACCACCTAGTCACACAGCCTCACTGAGCAGCAGCCATGAGGCAAACCACCCCACACGCCCCAACACTAGGGACTAAAAGGAGCACGGCGTCCCTCAAGTGCACCCCGAGAAACACCGGGAGTGCCGAGCTGAGGAGCAGAGCCAAGGGTCACCGTCAACGACCACGCCCTGAAACAAAGACAGACTGAGGGCTGCTCTAGATAAAAGCGGCCAAGAGACAGGATCCCTAAAACCAACATGTAACCTGGGATCTCCTGGGCTAGGTCTGCCCTATGAATCTGACTGGACAGGAAGGGCAGATCCTTATTAGTGTCTTGATCTCGGTCAATGCACTGTAGCCATGTAAAAGGTCATATGCTGAGGAGCACGAAGCTCCATGTCTGCAAATGTGCACTGGCTCAGAAACCACATCCACACACACACGCCTACCCAGAGAGGAGGGAATAAGGCAAACACAGGGAGACAATCACATTTGGGTGGGTGAAATATATACAATAAGTCTTCCTGTTAATCTGGCACCTTTTTTAAAATCTAAAATTACTTGTAAAGATTTTGAGTTAAAAATAAAATTAAAACTCATTGGACATTTTTTTTAAGTCCTAGGAATAAATTTAAGAAAGGTATAAGCACTGAAAACTGAGCTATTACTAAGAGAAAGCAGAGAAAGTGCGGCGAGTGCCGGACCCCCGTCAGGAGCAGAGCACAGGCCGCCGGGCGAGGTGGCTGAGAGGCGGCACCCTCCACACTGACATACACGTGTCTGCAAAGTGCTTTCTAAAACCAAGACATCCTTTCCATTTAAAAACAATCTATTCGCCAGGCACAGTGGCTCATGCCTGTAATCCTAGCGCTCTCGAAGACCAAGGTGAGTGGACTGCCTGCACTCATGGGTTGGAGACCAGCCTGAGCAAGAATGAGACCCCATCTCTACTAAAAATAGAAAAACTGAGGCATGAGGATCACTTGAGCCCAAGTTTGAGGCTGCTGTGAGCTATGATGCCACAGCACTCTACCCAGGGTGACAGCTTGAGACTCTGTCTCAAAAAAAAAGCTTCTTCAACAACTATTGGAGTAAAAGGAAAAATGCAAACTAAAATTAAAGAATTTCTAAAGAATAGTAACAATGAAAATATGAAAATCAGTAAGACACATTTAAAGTAACTATCAGGAAGATATGTAACACTAAATATTTTTATTAAAAAAATGAAAACAAATGAACTAAGTTCTCATCTCAAAAGGTTAGAAAAGGAATAACAAAATAATTAAAAAATAAACACAAATGGAAAAACAAATCAAGGATGCAGAAAACAGAAAAACACACATAACTAAAATCAAAATTCTGTCCTCTAAAACACAACAAAAAAGACAACCGACCAGCTAACTTAATCAAGAGAAAAAGGAGAGGAATACAAATACACAATATAAGAATTTAAAAGGGAGAATAATCATTAAAACAGAAAAAAGTTCAGGAACTGTAAGATGCTACTTTACAAATAAATCTCTATGCAAATCAACTGTAAAACCTGAATAAAATGGGCAATATCTTAAGAAAATGAGGGTTACCAAAAGTGACCTGTTAGAAATATAGTATTTACAGAAAATTTAATAGAAGATCAAAAAGCACTCAAAAAAACTGCCCCAACAAACAAAGTACCAGGGCCAGATAGTTTTATAGAAAACTTTGACCATTTACAATGCTCCATAAATTATCCGAGGTCATGGAAAATGAAAGGAGATGTCCTGACTCTTTTCATGAGGCACACAGGACAGTGACGCCAGGTCTTGATACACAGTCCAAACACAGAAGAAAACTGCAAACCAGTACATGATAAATATTGATGTAAAGATACTGAATACAACACTGAGAAGGAAAATTCACAGCCCCATCTGTTTATTTTCCCCAGGAACTCAAGGCTAATTTAACATTAGGAAATCCACTAATATAACAAACTATGTTAACATGGAGAAAGCAACAAAATTCAATGCTCATTTCTGATGGAAACACTCAAGCAAGCAACTATCTTACAATAATAAATAAAATAAATATCTTCCTCAAATGAGCACCTTATTTAATGGGAAAATAGTAGTTACAGTTTCCCAAAAATTAAGAAGAAACCAAAGGTGCTTGCTATCTTGCTATCTCCACACTGTGGTGCCCAACCCCAGGGAGCAGTGGGCCAGTAAGACGCCAAGCGTCATCTGCATTTACAGTCGCTCCCCCTCGCTGGCATCACCGCCCCAGCTCCACCTCCTGCCAGATCAGCAGCATCAGAGTCTCACAGGAGCGTGAACCCCACTGTAAACCATGCATGTGAGGGATCTGGTTTGTGCTCCCCCTGAGAATTCATGCCTGATGATCTGAGGTGGGGCTGATGCAGTGACGCTAGTGCTGGGGAGGGGCTGCAAACACAGATTATCATTAGCGGGGAGGTCTGACTGCACACAGACCATAATAAGTCAACTCCTTTCAGACTCATATCAAAACCATCCCCTACCCCCATCCCCTCCACACACACACTCTGGTCTGTGGCAAAACTGTCTTCCTTGAAACCAGTCCCTGGAGTCAGGAATGTTGGGGACCTGGCACTACTCAACATTGTTCTGATGGTATTAGCCAATGCAGTTAGACAAGATATCAGCAAGAAATGAAATGAAATAAAATTGTATCTCTCTACAAATGACACCACAGTATACTTAGAAAACCCTAGCAACACAAAACTAAAATCTAAGTAATAAAAGACTTTGGTAAAATCTCAGAATACAAAATTAACACACAGAAATCAATAGCCTTCACATTTGCAGAAACCAGCTAGACGATATAATGTAGAGAAAATAACAGCAACCAACAAAGAAAACAGAAGATCCAGGAATAAATTTAACATAATAGGGGAAAGGCCTCTTAGAGGGAACTTTTAAACACTCAGTAAAAATATTTTAAAGTTCACAGAAGTACAACGGATCAAACAGAAAGACATCCTTTGTTCTTGGATCAGCTTTCTCATCCCAATAAAAATACCAGCAATCACTTTTATGAAGCTAGGCAAGTTGATAAGGAACTTCATTTGGGGAAACAAATGTACAAGAATAACTAAAAAAACACTAAACAAATAAAAGAACTAGCACTAGCAGACTGTTAAAAACCCCAGAGAAGGAAGCGCGGACACACGCTACAATACGGGCGAATCTTGCAAACAGTCTGCTAAGTGAAAGGAGCCAGACACACAAGCCAGAAAGAGAAGACCGTATGTGTGCTATGATTCACTTCATGAGGTGTCCACAACGTGCAAATCCACAGAAACAGAAAGTGGGTAGCGGCTGCCAGGGCGGGGCGGAGAGGAGGGACTGACAGCTAATAGAGATGGGCTTTCTCTCCAGGGGGATGAAAGTGTCCTGGAATTTGATGGTGGTGACGAATGTACAATGCTATGAATAGACTAAAAACCACTGAACTGTATGCGTCAAAAGGGTAAACTTTAGGATACGTGAATTATATTGTAATAAAGCTATTATTAAAAATGCTAGAAAGCCTCCAGTTAAAACACTGGGCATGAAAACAGACCAATGGAATAAGGAAGAAAGTCTAAAAATAGATCCACATACATATGGAAATTCAGTATATGATAAATGCGGCACCACAAATCAAAGGACTTTTTTATAAATGGTGCTGGGACATCTGCTTAGCCATTTGGAAAAAAATAAAAATTGGTCCATGCCTCACAAAATAAAAAGAATATACTCCAAATGGATCATGGCTATCAATGTAGAAGAGAAAACAACTAAAGTATGTGCAAAAAGAACAGTGAATTCCTCTTTAACCTCTGTGTGGGAAGTTTCCTAGGTAGGACTAAGAAAATCAAGATATTATAAACGGAAAAACTGATAAATGTGGTAATTTTTAAAAGGCAAACAAGCAAAAAAACTTTTGCAAACAGAAAAAACACTAGAAGCAAAGTAAAAAGACAACTGACAAGCTGAGAGGAAACATTTGCAACGTATGTCACAGATAAAAGGCTAATAATATTCCTAATATAGTACAAAATGCTCGTAAAAACTGCAAGAAAACAGAAAAAAATAGGCAAAAGATACAAACAAAAAATTCACACATACACACACACAATATAAAACTAGTGCTTAAACATATGAAAAGATTGCTCAAGCTTACTCGTTAACTAGAGAAACTCAATTTACAATTATACTGAGAATTCCCCTCTGCCTGCAATGTACGAAGCTGGAAAAAAGTGTCTCCCTAACCTAGCAATAAGAAGAAGCTACAAAACTAAGAACTAATCATTACTGGATGCATCAGAGAGCAGAGGTCTCAGGGCAACCAAGTAGCCTGCAACCCTAAAGAAAAGAAATCCAAGGAGAGGCAAGATGGGAGCATGAGACTCTGGCAGCAGAAAAAGAAAGGAAGACACAGTCAGGCAAGAAGAACCAGCCACGCCCAAGAGAGAGATAGCCACATCCACTCACAAGTCTTAGTCATGGAGGCAGCAGGTGCTCACAAGCAAGCTTGAAATGGGATAAGGCAGGACCCCAGCAGGGCATGTGCAGCTCCGCAGCTCAGAGACAGGGATCCCCTACTCCCCTAAAGTATAAAAGCTCAAGCCTGTGGGCCAAGGCCAGCAATGGCTGACTCCGTGGCCCCAAGGCATAAATGGACACTCAAGAGAGGCTGGAGAGGGTAAAGAAAACACTCTCTGTCCCTGGAAAAGAGACAGGGTGCCTTCCTGGGACTACTAGGACAGGGGCAGGACACACTCTTCTCTATAAGATGAGCAAAAGACTCAAGGCAAAGTTTGAGTGCCACAAGGAAGAGGAAAGGCTCACTGAGAAAACCCCACTCCCAAGACCAGGCCTGCCTAGGACTGGGGCTGCAACTCAACAGTCTACTGTTGCAGGAAGCCAGGAGTATGGGAGAGCCCACCTCTGCACCCGTAGCAGGCACACAAGGAGAGCCCAAGGCCAGGCAGGAACTCCAGCCCAGCCTGAAGCTGGGCTGTGCCCTGAGGGTAAAAACAGCAGCAGCAAAACCCATATCTAAGCCAGCTCCTCCCCAGGTTGACCCAACCCACAGCAAAAGGAGCATCCCTTTTTCTTTTTTGAGACAGAGTCTCACTTTGTCACCCTCAGTTGAGTGCTGTGACATCACAGCTCACAGCAACCTCCAACTCTTAGGCTCAAGTGATTCTCTTTTCTCAGCCTCCCGAGTAGCTGGGCGTACAGGTGCCGCCACAACACCTGACTATTTTAGAGATGGGGGTCTCACTCTGGCTCAGGCTGGTCTTTAACTTGTGAGCTCAGGCAATCCACCCACCTCAGCCTCCCAGGGTGCTAAGATTACAGGTGTAAGCCACCACACCTGGCCTTTTTTTCTTTTTGGGACAGGATCTTGCTCTCTCACACAGGAGTGCTAGAGTATAATAGTGTGATCATAGCTCGCTATAACCTCAAACTCCTGGGCTCAAGCAATCCTCCTGCCTCAGTCTCCCAAATCACTAGGATTACAGGTGTGGGCCACTGTGCCCAGCCAGGACATGCCTATTTCTAAGCATAAATATTATTTATCTCAGTCTTATACAGTGAATCAAAATCAATCAAATCAGTTAAAAAGAATGAAACAACACAAGAAACAGCAAACCATTGTCAAGTAACAATCAACAGAACTAGACCTAGAGTCAGAACTACCAGGGAATTTAAATTCCTAGACATAAAACTATGTCTAGGCAGGTACATGGTTCACACCTATAATGCCAGCACTTTGGGAGGCCAAGGCCACAGGATCACTTGAGCCCAGGAGTTTGAAGTTGCAGAGAGCTGTGAAGACGACACCATGTTCTAGCCCAGGCAACAAAGTGAGACCCTCTCTCAATCAATCAATCAATCAATAACAAAAATAAATAAATTAACTATGACCGATATATTAAAAGCCCCAGGGAAAGGATGGACAAAATGCATGAATAGTTTCAGCAGAGAAATGGAAATTCTCAGAGTCAAATGTACATGCTAAAAATAATAAGCATGATACCAAAACAACTGTAGACTCACACAGCCAGTGGGAATTGGTGAACCAATTACTAGAAAGTACAGGTAAATTACTAGAAATTGTACAAACTGAAGGTAAATTACTAGAAATTATACAACTGAAACATAAAAAGCAAGAAAAAAAGTGAAATAGAAAAATTAAAATAAAGAAAAAGCAAGCATCTCTCAGATATTACCAAATGTCCTCACAGATGGTGAACTGGATGCCCAGAAGGTGAAGAGCAGAGAACAAAGGAACCAGACAGCTGAGGAGGTAGCAGAGAAGTCTCTGAAGATAATGAAAGGCACCTGCCACAGTCTGAATGTCCATTCCCCCCCCAGTCCTCCCAAACCCCTCACTGAGCTCCTGACCTCTGATGATGGCACCGGCAGGTGGTGCCCAGAGGAGCCAACTAGGTCACAGGGGAGGAGCCCTCAACCAGGGGATCAGCACTGTCAAGAGAGGCCCAGGAGAGACCTTCACCCTCTGCCACATGAGCACACAGTAAGCCTGGGAGAGGCCCAGCACAAAGACTGCTGGCACCTTAATCTCAGCCTTCAGAACATGAGGGGAAAAGTGCTATGGTTTATAGGCTACCCAGCCTGTGGCATTCTGTTACAGCAGATGGAGCAGACTACAACATGACCATACTATAGATCCCAAAAGCCTGGGACGCTAAGCAAGACAAACATCAAAGAAAAAGAGGGAGGGCAGAGGAATAGCACAGTCTATGAAGGTAAGAATTACAGCAGACTCTCCCTCAGAGACTATGGAAACCAGAGACAATGAAGTGACATCTTTATAATGCTGACAGAAAAAAATAAAACAAAACAGCAATTCCATACCCAGTGAAAATCTCTTTCAAAAACGAAGGAGAGGAGAGGAGAACCTGAAACCTGAGTGCCTTTGGGAAACAATGTCTGACTGGGAATGTCAGCTGGAGACATGCAGAACACTGCACCCTAGTTGAGAAAGTTTATCTTACAAGCATACAGACATTCAACAGGTAGTGAGGGAATATTACTAACAACTTTATGCCCATAAATTCAACAACCTAGATGAAATCAACAAACACCTTAAAAGACATGAAATAACAGAGTTCACTCAAGACACAGAAGATAACCTGAATAGCCCTTTAACTATTAATGCATTGAACTGACAGCTGAAGACCTTCCATTAAAGAAAACTCCAGGCTTTCGGATTGCATGCGAAAACCCCACACTGTACCCCAGAAGTGCATTAATGTACATAGTTACCATTCAATAAAATTAAAAAAAAAAAAAAAGAAAACTCCAGGCCAAGAGGCTTTAAAGCAAATTCTATCAAACATTTAAGGAAGGAATAATACTAATTTCACACAAACTGTTCCAGGAAGAAAGGGGGGAAAAAAGCCTAAAGGAACAGGAATCACATCAGCAGTTGCCAGGGGCTCAGAGTAGGAGCAGGAACAGACCACACAATGCTATAAAACCACTGCACACTTAAATTTACTCTATGTAAATCTACTTCAATAACCTGATCACCAAAAACACCAGATGACCTGTTATGACAGGAGGATCACAGTTACCCTTGCTGGGAGGCCCTGAGTGGATAGGATCACAAAGGTGCCTTCCAGTGCTACAAATGCTGTTTCTTCACCGGAGTAGGAGCTGCTCAGGTGAACACATCTGGAAAATTTACCCAGCTGTATGGGTAGATATGTAAATTTTACTGACTATAAGTTAAGCCACCACTAAACACACAGAGTATGAATAAGATTTTTAGTCTAAGCCAAGGGTTGGCAAATGACCCACAGACCCTCTGCCTGCCCCTGTGAGAAGCTGTACTGAACACAGCCACTCCCATGCATCCCATGCCACCTGTGCGCTGCTTCAGTGCTGACCACCCTCTAGAGTCCTCCTGTCATGGGAGAGGCAGGGGGTAGAGGGGCTGTCCTACTGCTTGGGCCACCCCAGTACTCCCCCTAACCTCCAAGCTTTACCCCTCCTCTGTAACGGGGGTGGAGGGACTGTCCTACTGCTTGGGCCACCCCAGTACTCCCCCTAACCTCCAAGCTTTACCCCTCCTCTGTAACATACTCTTAACAGCAGTATCTAACTGAGCTCACGGATCCAAAAGGACCGTTCCTTAACCACCATGAATGCTCAAGACTGTGAGGATTGTGAGCTCTGCCCTGTCATGTTCATTCCTGCCAGCACAGACTCTCCTGGCCAAGTGCCCGCCAATCCCTTCTGGAAGCCTCTCCTGTCCTTCCACCACCCTCTACCTCTCCAAGCTGACTCCCTATCCTGCTTCCAGAATGTCCTGGTTCTCCCCTCTCTTGCCAGCCTGCTGAGGTCCCAAGTGGCCTCCCCCTCTGGTGTCAAGGGAAGATGGGGAGGGAAAGCCTTCAGGACTAGGCAGCAGACGTGAGAATCAGGCCTGGAGCCAGGTGTGGTTCCCTTGGGAAGAAAACCATCTGGTCTTTGAAGGTGCCACAGGGCACAGCCCTGGGCTACAGGGCTGTGGGAGCTGGAGTGATCTTAAAGGCCCAGCTGGGCCTCACACAGACTGGTGGCTGTAGGAAGAGAGGCTGGGAAAAAACCCCAACAGGAAGGCAACAAGCTGGACTCACCCAACTCCCCAGCCACACCCAAAAGGCCCCCAAAATGAGAACAGGCATATAAAACTATCATGAAGGGCCCACTGTCGTCCTAACCCCCAGCCAGACCCCCTATGGCTGCCCCAGACCATGGCAGCACACCCCCGAACCTGCCCACAATCCTGCCTAGGCCATACCAAGGGCCTGGGTCAGAGACAGTGAGGCCCCAGAGAGCAGGACCAGGAAGTAGCTGTCCTGGCAACTTCGGCATGGTATCAGAAGACTCCGAGACCATACCACCATCCCAGCAGAAGAGGAGTACTGACCCCACTCTCTGAGCGATGACCCCAGTGACGACCACCCTGGGATCTGGCCAGGATGGGAGAGGAAACACGTCAAACAACAAGGAGCCTGGCAGCGAACGCCAGCCCCGGGGCCTGCAGCCACCTGCTGGGCTGGGCGCTGCACACACACAGGACCTGGGCTGGGACAGGCACAGAGCAGAGACCAGGGCCTAGATCTCTGCAATCCAAGCAGAGACAAGTCCACACTGCCCAGCCGTGCAGGAAGAGGCAGGACAGAAGGGGGAAGGACTCAGCACAGCCAGTGGAACAAACACCAAAAGATCAAACACCAAAAAGAAAGAAAATCCCAGACTCCAGCTGGTGTCCTGTTGAGTGGAGCAGAAGAAAAGGTCTCCAAGAGGTGTCGGTTAAGAAAAAATTAAAAGACTAAAGTTCATCCACTGGGGACTTGGCTTCCGAGCAAATTGCTTTAGAAGTGGGAAACCCATGAATTGCAGGCCCCTGGAGAGTTCTCTCACATAAAGAGAGTCTGATGAAGAGAGAGGCATGGAGAAGGAGACAGCGGGGCAGGGTGAGCCCAGGGCAGAGCCCCACATACAGGACTGCTCCACAGACAGTGCACTCCACACGTGACACAGCTGCAGGGCTCCAGCCCCCAGCAAGTGCCCAACACCATCAGCACCTGGCCCCATAGGAGCTGCGGCAGTTCAGGGCCTGGGGCCAGGAGCTGGCTTCCTGGGCTCCTCGGGGACCCACTAGGCAGGCTGGCTGGAAAGAAGATGCCCAAATTTTGCAGAAGTACCTAGGCAGAAACAGGTCTCCAGACGGGCAGCAACACTGGCCAGTGCATTCTGTGCCTGTCCCATGCCAGGCCCTGTCTGGGCGCTGGGACACACTGAGAGAAAAGCAACACGTCTGCATCTGGGTGCCATGAAAACAGGTAGTCTCCTGGCTGCTGCACGAGGCAGGGCTCAAAGCACCCACGTTGGACGTCCATGTCACTTCTGTGACGAAAGGGACATACACCCAGGGCCAGGCCTGAGCAGTGCCCACAGGGAAGGACAAGTGACAGGGAAGGCACACTACACACAGCAGCGTGGTGGTACAGACATGTCCCTTAGTCTCTGCGGGGAAGGAGGGTGGGGGGGGTGGGCTGTGGCAATTCAAGGCCTGGGCCAGGAGCTGGCTTCCTGGGCTCCTAGGGACCTGCTAGGCAGGCCCAGAAGCAGCAGACAAGCATTCAGCCACTGGGCAGCCTCTGGTGCACTGCCAAATAAGTTCACCATCCGGGTCATCAGGGCACATGCAACAAGGCTCCTCAAAGGCCTGACCCTTCAATTAGCAAATCCAGTGGCTTAATGAAAGAATAAAATGGCTCGGCACCTGTGGCTCAAGTGGCTAAGGCGCCAGCCACATACACCTAAGGTGGAAGGTTTGAATCCAGCCCAGGCCCGCCAAATAACAATAATGGCTGCACCAAAAAATAGCCAGGCATTGTGGCAGGCTCCTGTGGTCACAGTTACTTGGGAGGCTAAGGCAGGAGACTCGCTTGAGCCCAGGAGTTGGAGGTTGCTGTGAGCTGTAATGCCACAGAACTCGACCCAGGGCAACAGCTTGAGGCTATGTCTCAAAAAGAAAGAAAGAATAAAATCAAGTTCCTGATGCCACCAGCACTCAGCACTCCGGCCAGCCTCGACATACAGAGAAATCCAGTTGCAGGGTGGAAGCCTGCTTCTTCCCCAGGCTCTGCTGGCTCCACTAAGTCCCCAGCAGCCAGCCTAGACCCAGGCTGCAACTGATAAAGATGTGTGGACATGTGGGGGACAGGAGCAGTAAGGAAGAGGGTGGCAGGCCTGGGGAATCCTGCCTCCCACCTCTGGGCTATGCATCCATCATGTTCAGGGGCCTTGGAGCTCCCTTACGCAGCTGGCTTCAGGGCTGGCTGTTAGAAACATGTAGAGAACACAGTCCCACTACAATGGGAGAGACAAGGCACTGCACAGGCCGCCTGGGTCTGAATGCTCACTCTGCCTGAACCAATGTGCAACCTTGAGAAAGTCACTCCATCTCTCCTTTCTATCTCCTTTCTATCCCCACAGCCAGGAAGGAGGAGTACAAAAGATACAGGCAAACACACAATGTACACCATGGTGCTCTCTGTTCTCTCAAAGGACACCTAAGAATGGCCAGGGTGACACTGGTTGACAGGCCTGCTATAGCCTGAGCATGGATATCCTATGATGTTCACATACTGACTCCTACTCCCAAGGGAATAGTATTAGGAGGTGGGGGCTGTGGAAGGTGAGTAGGTCAGGAGGGTGGGGCCCTCATCAGTGGAATTAGTGCCCTTTACGAAAGGGACCAAAGAGAACACTCCAGCCCTCCTTCTACCACGTGAGGGCACAGTACCAAGTCAACAGCATCCACATGGAACCAGGCCCTCGCCAGAACCTGTCCCTGCTGGCACCCTGATCTCAGACTTCAGCCTCCAGAATGATGTGAAAGAAATGTCTGTTACCATGCAGCTTATGTCAGTTTGTTACCGCAGCCCAAAGGGACCACGCAGGTTCTGCCCTGGAGGATGTGCAGGGTGAAGGGATGAGGCCAGCTGGAGGACCTGCCCAGACACAAGACTCTTGGTTACCAGCACAGGGTGATAAGCCTGAGGCGGGGCACAGGGCCCCTGGTATGAGGGAACAGCATGCTGGGCCCACCCATGGACATGGTAGCTGAAAGGCCACTTCCCCAGCAGGACCCGGCCCAGCAGAGAGACTGGCCCAGGGATACTGGGCTCAGAGAAAGGGATGTGCTCCCAGAAGGCAGAGGACACTTGCTGACAGAGCCCCATGCGCCTGCCCTATCTCTCTGCTGTGCCCAGCCTGGCACCACCTGGCACCACAGGGGAGCAGCCACATTCTAAGAGCCCACCTCATCCGTCCAAGAGCTCTCACACTTGTGTCCCCAGCAGACATGCAGACATTCATCATCCATTGTCCAGAAAAACCAAAGGATAACTTGAGAGAAAATGCATCACATGAATCCCAGATGGAGCAAAGGGTCAAACACTGTAAAAATAAAATTAAAAAAAAAAAACCTTAAAACAACCCAGAGAAAGCATCTAGCAAATACAAAAGCAATTTTACACACACACACACATGCCTACATGCACACAGAAAGACACACAGGTATGCACACACACACAAACAGATTGGGGAACATATTAATAAAAAGCTTCTATAAATCAAAATGCAACATAGCCAAAATTAAAAGGCAAAAGGTAAAGTTAAAACATATTTGTAACAAATATGCCATCCTTAATATATAAAGCACTTCTACAAATTTATTTAATGAACTAACCCAAGAAAGTGAGTAGGAAAAGCCAGTGACCCCTCAGCACAAAGAAATGAACCAGCAGAGCATCACAGCAGAGCTAGTCATGACCAGGGTGCACAGTGACCACCTAGGATGATGCCCATGGACACTGGAGTAGGGGGAGCATCCGGGCCCCCCAGTCTCAGGCAACACCTGCAAGGGTACAAAGAAGCACAAGCCCCTACCAAACAACCAGGCAGAGAGTCCCCCACACCACAGGAGCTGTGATGCGAGGAATCCAGACAGAAGCACCCAGAAGCTGGAAGTGCGCAAAATCAGGACACAGAAACCAGGAGCCACCCAACAGTCAGCAACAGCACAATAACCACACGAACCACGTCACATACCTACACAACATGGAACAACTCTAAGTAGCATCTAAAAATACACATTATGTGGGCAAATGCTCAGAAGACAATGCTAAGGAGAAAACACGGTCACAAGAATGCACAGAATGTGTGTGACCACTATCTCACAAGAGGCACGAGCAATTCCATGTTCCTGGCTGGGGCACACGATGAAGCCACCACTGTGGAAAACTGATGGGTCACTTCTGATAAAGACGCATCCGTCCTGACCCAATCACCCCTTACCAGGATAGCCCTGTATGCCCTGGTCAGGCAGCCTTGCCAGGGTCACTGGCCCAAACAGCCCTGGCACAGGGGAAGGGACACACCATGGCTGTCCACACGCACTGGAACACAGGCCATCATTGCAAAGGGAGAAGGCCCTGATGCCACAACTACAGGACAATTTGTGAAGCACAAGAAGCCAGGCCAAGGAGATACACACTACATGGCACAATTTCCGGAAATTCCAGAAGAGGCAAAACTCACATGTGATGAGTGAACGCAGAAGTTTCGGGAGAGGGAGATGAAGCAGGAGACAGGGAGTGGGCACAGGGACTTGCCTGGATGAAAATGCCCTGTATCATGTTCATTACCACCGTCAAAACTCGGCACACTGGACATTTGTGAACTGTACATCTTATGTATTAATCGCAACATGTCCAAAATAGTGTGCGTGCACAAGGAGACGGGAGGAAATATCCCGGCACCCACAGCCACACTCTAACAGCGGCTGTGGTGGAGATGGGAACGCATACTGCCCAGGGTACGGAGCCCATGACAAGGAACCACGCACCGTGGTTCCACTTACAGAAAATGTTCACTAATCGGCCAATCCATAAAGCCAGAGAGGAGATTAGGGGCTGCCCAGTGGTAATAAGGAAGCACTCCAGTACCTGCTTCTGCAGGTGACTGTGAGGAGTCTGCACTCACACCCAAAGTGCCTCAGAGAACTCAGGCATGTGACGTGCTGACAGGCCTGGGCACTGCTGCCCGGAGCCCCACAGCAGGCCTAGCACTCTCTGGCCCACTCCAGCCTCTGGACACAAGCATCCCTGTAGCCCCAGGAGGCTGCACGCCCCATGCCCCAGTTGCCATTTTCCCTACAGCAGGTGTCCAGCTCACAGGGCACTCTGACAACTCCCTGGACATGCCTCTCATGTCAGCCGATAGGGCCAGCAGCATGCCTCGGCAGAGAACAACCCTCAGCCCAAGCAGGTCAGCACACGGTAGCACAGGGTAGCACACATGGTCCTCCACCCCATCATAGCAGCTTGGGCAAGTGATTTAACCTCAAGAGCTAGCCTTCATCTGTAAAATGGCACAGGTTCCCTGCCTCAGGAGGCCACTGCCAGCAAGGACAGAGCATGATGCTGTAGAAGACACCCCATGGCTGCCCCTCCTGTCACCAGGCCCCTCCTGTAACCAAGGCCTCTCCTCCTAACCCATTAGCCCAAACCCTAGACCCAAAAGCCCCCAGGCCCTCTCTCCCAGCTTAGTAGAACCCTGCACATGTGGTGCACTTATACCTGGAGCCCTGTAGCAGGGGACAAACAGCACATGAGTTAATCAGCTAGTACATGCCCAGTGCTTAGAGAGGTACTTATGTGGGGAAAGAGGTTTCCCTCAAAATAAACAGCCTGGCCAGCACAGCGCTCCCAGGGCACATGGGGAAGAAGGCCCACTCATCCTTGCACCTTTTTGCCCACAGCAGTTCTCAGGGACAGGCCCAGTGTGTACCACCAACCCCCTGACAATCCTTCTCTGCCTTAAGGGTGGTGCTGGCAGGTGCTCGTGCCAGGAGGACAGGCCAGAGAGAGAACAGAGCAAGATGGGGCAGCGCCAAGGCTGCCAGTATACCTCCCACCCTAGGTCTGCATGGCACTCCACCTGAGGCCACTCAGCCCCCAAGTCAGGTACAGTGCTAAACTCCAAGCTCACAGCTCCAGCGTCCAGAGTGGTACCAGCTTCAGACCTCCAGGGTTCCAGGCTGCTACGGCAGGCCCAGCAGGGCCAGGCGCCACCCCAATGCCACCCACTTCGACTTTTGACTCTGGCTAGACCTACTGACAAATGGAGCCTCTGACAGGTACTTCAGAGAGTACCTGAAGGTATGGGGGAAGGGTGGGGTCCAATCCCATTGTTCTCAGGGCGTGAAGGGCCTCCGCATGCAGCTGTCCCTAGAAGACGACAAAACTGAAGCTGAGGGAGAGGGCAGGAGAATGCGCCCAGCCTGAGCACCCTCTGCCAATCCTTCCCTTGGCACCTCCAAATCACAAAAGCAGTAACGGGGTCGGGGGGCCTCTACCAGCACTCCTCCGTCAGGCACTGCTCTAAGCATTTCAGATGCATTCGCTCATTTTCACCTACCAACGACTTTACAGGCAAGAAACTGAGGCGCAGAGAGAACACACAGTGCTGCCCTCGGCTCTGCAGGAGCAGCCGAGGAAGGGCACCTGCGGCGGACGTGCCCCGTCATGGGCATCTGTGACAAGCAGGGCCAGGGGGGGCCTGCCCTGTGCCCCACCCCACCCAGCCTAGCCCCCTTCTCGGGGTGTCCCCTTCACAGGGCTCAAGAGCAAACTGCAGGCCCTGGCGGCACTCTCCCAACAGGTGGCCCTGACCCTGGGGAAGCATGTAAACAAGCTGCACGCTGAGGCTGTGATTTTATAAGATGCCCATAGTAGACAAAAGGCTGGAAAGAGGATGGTCTGCAGAAAACTTTGGGAATTAGCACCCTGGGACGGGGACCACAGGGGACCTCGTCTTTCTTTCCTTTGCCTACCACGTCTGAGTTTTCTACAAGGAATGGGTACTACTTTTTGGAAAGTGAGATAAGGCCTTTTTTAAAAGATAAAGAGAAAAATGACTCACAACCCACCCATGTCCTTCCCTGCTCCTCCCTCACTCCATACCCACCCCCACAGCTGGCCCTGCAGCCTCCCAGGGTCACCCTAGGCTGACCCTACCCCAGCCTCCCAGCCCTGTACCCCAGATCCAAACCAAGCACACAGTGGCCCAGGCCCTTACAGGGGATCCAAATGGAGAGGCTTGCCCCAGTCAGGCCCAGGCTCTTCGTAAAGCCACTCCTTCAGGAGTCCCTTCTGACTCTGGCCTTCGACTACTAGGGCCCTGGGGAAACACCTACAGGCCAGGACAGCCCAAGGCCACATTTTAGCCACCTCCCTTCACTAGCACCTGCCCTCTCAGTGAATGTCCCCAGAACAAATGACTAAGTCCCCTGGCCAGGCCAACAAGTGCCTAGGACAATGAGGTACTCAATGATTCCCAATGGGCACAGGGGGCTGGGGTGCCAGCTGACATTTCATCCCTTCTGTAGCAGGAGGATGGAGGTCAGGGTGTCGGGGGGGGGCTCAAAGCAAGTGGCAGAGGCAGGAGTGGGTCCCCAAGACACTGGCCCTTGGTGGGAGACTACAGAGCATGCCTGCCTAGTGGAAGTGGGGGGCAAAGGTGGGACGCCCAGCTTGTGCTGGGGCCAGAGCAGGCAGGAGAGAGAAAGCCCTTGCAGGGCACAACACAGCAAGAGAAACTGCATAGCAGGCTGCACAGCCTTCTCACGTCCTTCAGCAGCCCCAGCAGTAGCTCTGGACCAGTCCCCACCCACTGATGACCCAAGCGTACACTACCACCTCCACATAGCTCAGCCTCCTTGGCCAGCCACAAACTGAGCAGAGGACAAGCCATGCCTGCCTCGGCCTCAGGTACAGTCAGCACCCGTGGGCACCACCACTCATCCGCATGTGGGGGACACTGAGTCACACAGCCCGACTTGTGCCCACTCCCAGATGCTGCCCAGTATCCCCTCAAGAGCAGGTGCCACCCGCTACTTTGACTGGTACCTGACACACCCCCACACACAGGCCAGATCCTCGGCAGGATGGCGCTGAGGTAGGCAGGCCTGAAGTGCCCAAGACCCGGAGCCCCTGCTGGCACCAGCCCCTCTGCAGCCTCCAAATGGGTGGGCCCCCATGTGTGTGCAAGGGTGCATGCACGAGTACGTGACAGAGAGCCCGAGGAGGAGAAGGCCCAGCTGGGGGAAGCTGCAATTACATGAATCAGTGTTGTTATAGCAACTTCAACTCCACGTCAAACAGGACACCAGCCAGGCACCCCCAGGACCTCGCAGAACAACACCCGGGTCAGACTGGAGAAGCAACGATGGCTTACGGTACAAGAGGGCTGTCAGAGCACCAGCAAACACTCCCCTTCTCCCTCCTCCACCTGCCAGAACTGGCTGCACCCCAACCTCTCTCCCCACGAAGGCCTGGCTCTGCCCCCCGACCAGCTGCCTGCACTGTCAGCCTGTCCCTTCTCCCCAGGATGGCAGCAGCAGAGAAGAGACATGCCTGAGTCACAGGGCAGGGGCAGGAAGCCCAGCTCTACCCTCGAGCAGAGATGTGCTGGCGGTGAGGACCCTGGGGGGGTGGGCGGGTAGAAGAGCAGCAGGGCCACCACTGTCATCTTCAGGCTGTGGGGAAGAGGGGCATGTGGCCTCCATTCCTCTAGGCACACCCTCCCAGACAACCCAGCTTTCCAAGGGAGAAAGGAGCCATTTCCCAGACAGGAGGCTGAGGCTCAGAGAGGTCAGAAACTGCCCCAGGCCACCCTGCTGGCCAGAAGTCAAGGAGGAATGCAGACCCAGGTCCTTCTCCTGCCAAAGGTGTGCTGGCCTTGCCCCCTGGGCCACAGCATGCGCTCTGAGCAGCCACCCCATCAGGCTAGGAGCAAGAAAGGCTGCAAAAGCCTGGGTATCCACAGCCCAGCTCTCCTGGGGAGAGGCCAGCAAGGTCCTCAGTGACCTCAGTGAGATGAGAAGGCCTCCAGGGCAGGCTGGCTAGGGGCACGGTTGAGTCCTCTGGTCACAGAGAAAAGGGCAAACACATAGCCCATGCCCTCTACCCTGATAACATATCCCAGCGCTGCCCCAACTGCATCCTTATGAGGAAATAACCCTATCTCCTCTGCGTCCCAGAGCTGCTTCTCTGTGCCAGGCATAGTGCCAGGCCCAGGGGAGGGAGCTCGCACTGAGGGTCCTCACTGTCCAGGGTCAGAGACAGCCATGGTCAAGGAGGCAGCAGCAGCACAGGCCCAGGACTACAGCCAGGAGTGTGTGAGGCTGGAGGAGCACAGGTGGGGCAGCTAGTCTGGAGGGGCACAGCCATATGGCTGCGTTAATGGGGGCCAAGCAATGGTGGGTGTGCACCCTTCCTGCCAGGCCTGCCATTACACAGTGTGCTCACAGGGCACAGCTGTGCCCTCAGCCTCTCTATCACCACAAACAACCTCCTAGCTGTCAGGAAACACCATCAGCACCCACACCACCCACGTCAACCCCAGTGTTAGTACCCCAGGCCCTGTCCTCCACAACCGGCACCATGCCGCCCCATCAACCACCTTCTCCGCCCTCATGGGAGGGAGGCTGGCTGTCAGTTTGCTCTAAGATAGGAGTAACTTGCGCAGGCTGATAGGCTGACCAAGGCAAGACCCCTCTTCAGGAGCAGGGCAACCACTTCAGCCCACCTCAGGACAGAAAGGATGGAAGTCTTCCCCTTTTACAGATGGTATGTAGAACTGGACCAGACCAGCACACAGGTGGTTGGACGTAGCAGGCAGTGGCCAGCAGAGGAACTATAGCCCCAACTGAGCAGTACCCCCAAGCAGTGGAGAGTAGAAGGAATACTACAAGTTTTTAGCGGTTTCAAAAGCTTCCAGATACTTCAACAACCTGGTATTTCTCCCTCACATTGGGGCGGGGGGCTCTGTGCGAACAGGATAACAGTTCACAACTTCAGCAGATACCTGGGCAGGCACTTTCCCAGAAGGGATTTGGAGAAGCACACACAGAGCAGGGCAAGGGTTGGGAATCTCAATTCCCACTGTAAGAGCCTCAGCATCTTGAAGCCTCAGTGACTCTCCATCAAACAGGAGCAACTTTGCCTGTTGGGCCAACCTCACAGATGAGGTGACACTGACAAACCTGTTTAATCACTGACAGGTGCTTCTCTCACTCCCAGAACCTCTCTGCTCCGCTCCTTCCTGGAGGCCCATCCACAACTCCTGCTCCTCTTAAGCTCTCCCTAACGCCCCCCACACACACACACAAACCACAGCCACTCTCCTGATGCCCACCCACTGTCTGGAACTGAGGGGGAGGCCAGGCCAGTGCTGGGACACCAGGGCAGACCTGTGCCCTCCAGCTGCTCACCGAAAGGCCTGTAGGAATGGAGGCAGCCAGGTAGACAGCACTGCCCCTGCCCCAAGACTGTGGCAAGCTCAAGATGGTGTCCGGACGCTATCCATGGTGCTGAAAGCAGCAGGCCTGAGCCGGCCCACACCCAACTCACAGCCCTGTGGTGCCCACACCTGCCCCCCAGCTGCAAGCTCAGCCCTGCCAGGTCTGGTGGCCTTACTACTATGGCAGAAGGGGCAGGAATGCGGATAAGTCTTTGCTAAGTGCCTGCTGTACACAGGGACCAGAACAGGCATTTGAACCACGGGATCCTTTTTTAATGCTGGTTACTGTAGCAGGCTACGAAAGTGAGGAAACTGACTTGGAATGTGAGTGTGGCTACAGACATTAGCATACTGTTTCCTGTTCACCTCTAGAAATCACATTAAGGCAGTGAGGAGAATGCTGCCTCCAAATTAACACACTAAAAGTTTAAAATCCAAACCTCCAGTTTAGAAAAAATGGTAAACAAATACAATCTGTAGGCCCCAAAACACAGGTCAGGGTCATTACCAAGAGCAGAGCACTGGCAGGGTCATCGCAGGTGGGAACAGAGCACACTCACAGCAGGGGGCTGATCTCGGGGGACACCTACAGAGATGTGCTGCTGAGCACAGCTAGCACCAAGACCTCAGAAGCCCCTTTCTGCCACACCACCAGCAACCAAACAAGGTAAGAGGGCTGGCGTTAGATGCTCCCTGAAAAGCCAACAGAGGAGTAAGGCTCCACAAGAATCACCCAGACACCTGCCTGTGGAAGCGGTCTGCTGCAGTGGTGCACTGATGGAGGGGACAGAGACTCAACTCTGTGACTTCATCCATCCTCTACTTCTCTAAGAAGAGGGCCAGAGGACTCTGAAAAAGAACTGATCTGGAAAAAAAAAAAATGCATTCCAAAATGAAAAAAAACTCCAAACAGCCAAACAATCTTTTTTTTTTTTTTTTTTGCAGTTTTTGGCCAGGGCCAGGTTTGAATCTGCCACCTCCAACATATGAGGCCAGCGCCCTATTCCTTTGAGCCACAGGCGCTGCCCCCAAAACAATCTAAAAAAAAAAAAAGAACAAAGTTGAGGGTCACATTCTTCCTTATTGCAAAACCCTCTACAAAGCTACATGGCTCATTCCTATTATCTCAGCACTTTGGGAGGCCAAACCAAGAGAAGCACTTGAGGCCAGGAGTTAAAGACCAACCTGGGCAACATAAACGAATTCAAAAATTAGCCAGGCATGGTAGCACACACCGTAGTCCCAGCTACTCAGAAGGCTGAGGCAGGAGGCTCCCTTAATCCCAGGAGTCTGAGGTTGCAGTGAGCTAGGACACTGCACTCTAGCCTGGGCAACAGAACAAAGTCCTGTCTCCCAAAATAATAATTATGGTAAGGCATAGAGACAGACATATAGACCTGTAGGATAAAGACCCCAGAAACAACCCATGATCATGGTCAAGCAATCTTCCACGCAGATGCCAAGACCATCCAATAGGGAAAGGGCCATCTTTTCAACAAATGGTGCTGGGAAACTGGAAAGACTGGATAACCCTACGTAACAGAATGAAATCAGACCCTTACCTTCAACAACATACAAAATTTGTCTCAAAATGTACCAAAGACTTAAATATAAGAAACCAAAATTATAAAACTCAAGAAGAAAACATAGGAAAAAAGCTTCATGCCACTGAATTTGGTGACAATTCCCCAGTTAAGACACCAAAACACAGACAACAAAAGAAAAAGTAGAAAGTGGGATGTTACCTAGATCAAAACCCCTTGTGTATCAAAGTCCGCTATCAACAGAATGAAAAGGCTGCTCACAGCAGGGGAGAAAAGCTTGCAAATCACACGTGTGTTAAGGGGTTAACATCCAGAATACTTAACAACACAACAAGAGCTGTTAACCTTAACAACACAAACAATTCAATTTTAAAAGTATCACAAATGAGAAAGACAATAAAAGTGTACAAAATGTGATGGGAAAAAAATGAATTAAATCACTTGTAAGGAGAAGAACCAGACAGGCCTCCAATTCCTCCAAAACAACATTCAAAGTCAGAAGACAGTGCAGTGATTATCTACAAGGCAGTCAAAGGATGACAGACTGACCAAGGGTTCTGCCAACATTATCCCACAGGCCAAAAACCCACAGCTTTGAACATGCAGCATTTAGGGACCATTCCCATCAACCATTCTGAGAAAACACCTTCACAACAAACCTCAACCAATCAAAAAGGGACAGAGAAGACGCTATCTATGAGCATGGACTTCA
The DNA here is from genome assembly GCA_963574575.1 of Galagoides demidoff. Lineage (NCBI taxonomy): Eukaryota > Metazoa > Chordata > Mammalia > Primates > Galagidae > Galagoides > Galagoides demidoff. The sequence goes on along the minus strand of CAUYQV010086667.1, from coordinate 195,073 downwards.
TCTGCCCGCAGACATAAGACTAAGTCAAGTGTGGGCTTTTGGTGGCAGGACAGATGCAGATAATAAGATGCCCTGACTAACAGTAATGACTCAACTGGTAAAGTCTAGGAAGGAAAAAAGAAGGAGAGGTAGAACAATTAGCTCACTGCTTCATCAGTAACAACTTGAGTCAAGAGATATAATTTAGAGCTGACAGTTCAATAAAGAAAATACAAGTAGATTTAATAGTGTAAAGGCAAACACTGAAAAAGGTACTACTGTTGACTAAAATCGGGTTAGAGGAGGAAGAAAACAAAATATAACAATTTTGTAATTACACATAGAAGGTTCATTAGTTTCTGCCAGCTACCATATCAAATTGCCAGAGATTTAGCAGCTTAAAACACAAATTTGCTCCTTAACAGTTTGTGCAAGTCAGAAGTCCAGGTGGGCTACATTCCTTCCTGGAGCCTCAGGGGAAACAACTAGAGGCTTGGGAAGAACCCGGGCTCTGGTGGTCGCAGCCCTGGGTCCCTGTCTCCTTGCTGGGACTGCCCTTAGCTCACAGGGCACTCAGCAGTCCTTGTATTACAGAACCAGAAGATCTTTCTCACTCTTAGGACCTCTCTGATGTCCCACTCACCACATCTTTCCCACTTCTCACTGAAGAAAGTTCTCTGCTTTCCAGGGCTCAAGTAACTGTGCTGGGTCTGCCCAGGTAATCCAGGATTATCCTCCTCCTTAACATTCACACCCTTACATGTGCAAAGTACCCTTTTACCATGTAACATGACATTCTCTCAGAGCATTAGAGTGTGGTTATCTAGGAGAACAGGGACATTATTCTGCTTATCATACAAGGTACTTAATAAATGATCCCTACAGATGTAGAGTGCTCCAGGCTTTATATGATATTCTGTGTGATATTATTGTAATCTCCCATACTGACAAAGGTATAGACTCTTCTAAATATCCAAAGACCCATATAAACTAAAATGTAAAACAAAAAAAGCAGACAGACCATAGAGTGAAAGAGTTACGCACACACACACCCCAGAACTAAAGTCAGATATAACTGACCTACTAATAAGTGTACATTAATTCAATTTAACTAGCACAAGGGAATAAAGCTTCTCAGATTGAATCACAAAGCAAAACCCAACTTTACGCAACATATAGAAGACACATTTAAAATAACTCGGAAGGATTAAAAACAAAAGACTGGGCAAAGGTATGCCAAAAAACATGAACTTAAGAAAGCACTAATCATGACCTCATAGTTAGAAAGGTAGAAATGAAACAAAGAAGGGCACTTTAATACTAACAAGTGCACTTCAGAATAAAAATGTAATAGTTATAAATAGCTATGCACCAGATAACATAGCAACCAACATTCGCAGAAGCCACTAGGAGAAACAGACAGAAACATACCAACAGCAGAGACTAATTCATCCCTCTTGGTCCACAACAAAACAAAAAACAAAACTAAGTAAGGGTAACACATGACCTAAATAACACAATTAAGGTGGTAAAATCTATTGATAGACACATCAAACCTCTGCAAACCCAAAATAGAAACTCCATCTTCTTTTCAAGCCCCAGTGGAAAAGTGATGAAAACTGACTTCATATTAGGGCCCACAAAAAAAGAAAACATCTCCTGAAACCCAGAACTGCAAAAGAGAATAGTCATTACTCTCTCACCAAAATGCAACTAAAACTAGAAAGCAACAAAACCAAAAAAACCCAAAAGATCCTCTACTTGGAAACTGTAAAACTTGCTCCTGGCTGGACAATTTTAGAACTGTAATTTCAGCACTCTGGGAAGCTGAAGTGGGTGGACTCCTTGAGCCCAGGAGTTCAAGATAAGCCTGAACAAGAGCAAGAGCCCATCTCTACTAAACATAGAAAAACTAGCTGGGCATGCTGGTGCCACCTGTAGTCCAGCTACTCAGGAGGCCGAGGTAGGAGGACTGCTTGAGCCCAGGAGTTTAAGGTTGCTGAGAGCTACAATGACCCCACAGCACTCTACCCAGAGCAAAAGAGTGACACTCAATCCAACACAAAAAAAACACCTGCTCCTAAATAACTCTTTGGTTTGTATTTTCCTTTTGCTCCAAATCAGAGAATTTTTAGACAGCAATGAAAAGGAAAATGTGCTCCATCAAACTTAAGCACCAATCCTTAATACAAAATATTTTTTGAAAAGTATGTGAACAAATGAATCAAGCATTCACATCAAACATTTAGAAAATGGCTCGGCACCTGTGGCTCAAGTGGCTAAGGCGCCAGCCACATATACCTAAGGTGGTGGCTTCCAATCCAGCCTGGGCCTGCCAAACAACCAAAAAATAGCCAGGCATTGTGCCGGGCGCCTGTGGTCCCAGCTACTTGGGAGGCTGAGGCAAGAGACTCACTTAAGCCCAGGAGTTGGAGGTTTCTGTGAGCTGTGATGCCACAGCACTCTACCCAGGGGGACAGCTTGAGGTCTGTCTCAAAAAAAAAAATTTAGAAAATGAGTGAGAAGATGAACTGAGGAAAAGTAGGAGAGATTATGAATGCAAAAAGTAATGAGTCAAAAAGCAGAAAAACAGGACAATTAATTTAATAAATATATCTAAAAGGTAAATCTTTAAAGAAAAATTAAAACAAAAAGAAAACTACTGGCTGACCCACCCAAAAAACAACAGAGCAAATAAGAGGGAAATAAGCACAGAAGCCAAAGAAATTGAAAAAGTCATAAGAAATTATTTCACTCAAGCCTATATGAACAAATTTGACAAACTGGATGAAATTGATAATTTTCTAAGAAAATATAATTTACAAAACTGATCTAAGAAAACTTCCAAAATTGTTTAATTGTTCTGTTTAAATCTTTTTAAGCAGAACAATTTCCACAATGAAAATAATAAATAAAAAATCATAAAACAATGCCCTCTTCAAAACAAAAAAAAAGCACCAGGCCCCAAAAGTTTCACAGGGGAATTTTAACCACCTTTTAAAGACCAGGAAATTCAGTGCTATTAAACTAATCCAGAGAATGGAATAAGAAATAAAGGTTCTATACTATCTTTTATGAAGTATAATATTGACAGCAAACTCCCCCCAAAAGTGCACACATAAAGGAAAACTATAAACCAACCTCATTTACAAATAGCAAAATATAAACAACCAATTAAATATAAGCAGAAAGCAGTCACCAGCAGATTAAAAGAATTTACGTGTATCAGACCAAGTAAAGTACATTCAAGGAATTTAAGAACGTTTCACTAAGAGCAACTCCATTTGTACCATCTGCCATGTTAACATAGCTAAGAAAAACTATGATTATCCCATAGATGAATTTCTTAAAAAGCAGTTGACAAAATTCAACAATGATTCTTGATTTTTTAGAAAAGGAAATGCTCAATAAAACAGAAATACAGGTTCTTCTTTAACATACCTATTTTAATCCAAAAATGTGTTGCCACATTCTGTTTAATAAGGCAATACCAGAGACATAGCAAAGAGACGCCCGCTCTAACCATGATTGTTTACCACTAAGATGAAGGACCCAGCCCACAAAATTAGGTAAGGGAAATACACTAGAGTACAAAATTGGAAAGGAGAAGATTAACTATCATTATTTGCAGTTGACATGATGAACACTTGGAGAATCCAAGATAATCCACTAGAAACAAGAGAATAATAATTCAGTAACGTAGAAAGAAACAAAACTAGTACTTAGAAATCAAAACTATTCACATATACATACAATAAACGCAGAAGAAAATAGAAGAAAAGATTCCTTATAATAACAATCGAAAGAGTAAAATTCCTGAGAACAAGGAAAATGATTTAAAATATACTATAAAGCTATAATCAAAACAGAATGGTGCTGGCATAAAAACAGTCACATAGACTAATGAAATGTGATTGTGAGCCCAGAAATAAATCCACAGATTTATAGTCAAGTGATTTTAGATAAAGGAACTCAAAATGGAAAATGGACAGTCTCTCAATAAACGGTGCTAGGAAAACTGCTTCTCAACACACAAAAGACTAACACTGGATGCTCACCTCACATCATATACTTCACATGAATTAAAGACTTACTGTAAGAGCTGACATTGTAAAACTACTAGAAGAAAACATGGGGAAAAGCTTGAGGGCATCAGTCTGGGCAATGATTTTTTGGATATGACCCAAAAAGGCAACAAAAGTGAAAACAGACAAATGGGATTATAGCAAACTAAAAGGCTTCTGCACAGCAAAGTAAACAGTCAACAGAGTAAACATACAACTATGGAAGGGGAGAAAGTATCTGCAAACCACACATCTGATAAGGGCTTAATATTCAAAATAGAATATACGAGGAACTCAACTCCATAGCAAGAAAACAAAAATCTGATATAAAAATGGACAGGCTATGTTAGCCAGTTGGATGAGAGTTTTCCAAACTGCATACGGAAGCAACACATTGTATCCTATGATAGAATTAATGTACACAATTATGATCTAATAAAAAATAAATTAAAAAAATAAATAAAAATGGACGAGGGTCCTAAATAGATTATTTCTCAAAAGAAAACAAATGGCCAACAGGGACATTAAAAGGTGCTTAACATCACTAATTATCAGGAAAATGCCAATTAAAATCTCAATGATGTACCGCTTCACTTCATCCTTCCCCTGTAGGAGTGGCTGTTACCAAAAAGATAAAAGATAGTAAGTGTTAGCGGGGATGTACAGGAGAGAAACGCGTGCACTCTGCCGGTGGGGATGTAAATTAGAACAGCCATTATGTGAAACAGTACGGAAGTTCCTCAAAATAGTAAAAATAGAACTACCATATGATCCAGCAATCCCACCACTGCATATTTATCCAAAGGACATGAAATCAGCAAGCAGAGAGAATCTCCACCCCCATGTTCACTGCAGCACTATTCACAATTGCCAAGTACAGACTCGATCTAGGTGTCCACCAACAGAGGAACAGATAGAGAAAATGTGCACGTACCCAGTGGCATACTAGTCAGGCTTAAAGAAGAAGCCCTACCATGGTGACCACATGGACAAACCTGGAAGACACGATGCTAAGTGAAGTAAGCCAAGCACAGAGAGACACAGCACATGGTCTCACTCAGACAAGCAAGAACAAGCTGATCTCACAGAAGCAGAGAGAAGGGAGGCTGAGGAAGGGGAGATATCGGTCAACGGAAATGAAATTTCAAGAGATATGTTGTAAAACATGGTGACTGCAGTCAATAACAACTGTTCACAGGTGCATAAAATGGCACGCTCCCTCTGGAGGGTGATTCAGCAGGGTTCACCAAACGACAGCGTGCACCTTTTGACCCAGCACTTGTCTTCTGAGCATTTATTCCACATGCATCTTGTACTTATGCATGTGCAGAATGGCATATTAATAAAGTTATTCATTTGGTAATAGGAAAAGATTGAAAACAACCTAAACTTCCATCAATAGAGGACTATTAAATCCCCACCATGTAATAATCTGTAGTTGTCAAAAAGTAAAAAGGGGCCAGGCACGGTGTGGCTCACACCTGTATTCCTAGCACTCTGGGAGGCTGAGGCCAGTGGACTGACTGAGCTCAAGGGTTTGAGACCAACCTGAACAAGAACAAGACTCTGTCTTTAAAAATAGCCAGGCATGGTGGTGGGCACCTATAGTCCCAACTACTCGGGAGGCTAAGGCAAAAGAATCACTTGAGCCCAGGAGTTTGAGGTTGCTGTGAGCTGTGACACCACAGCACTACCGAGAGTGACAAAATGAGACTCTTTCTCTATATCCTTATCCTAGGACTTCTGCTCTATTCTTAAATTTTTATTTTTTTTTTACTTCTTAAACTTTCTTGTTGCAAATTAAGACACAACGGCACATTAGCCCAGGCCCACAAAGGGTCAGGATCTTCCATATCACCATCTCCACCCCCACATCTCGTCCCACCCAAAGGTCTTCAGGGCAGTAACGCACACGGAGCTGCCGTCTCCTGGGACAGCAATGCCTTCCTCCAGAGGCCTCCTGGAGGGCCTGCCAAGGTAGAACATGTACACTCTAAATAAATGATATATAAAATAATAAAAAGAATAGTAAATATATATAAACTAGTACATTTTTCATTTGCAAGTAGAGTATACCACACATAATTGCACATAACCATGTGTGCTACACTTTCACATGACTGGCAGTGCACAGGTTTACATCAGCACCTCCACAAACATGACACCTTATGCTATGACATCACAATGCTACCATGTCACTGATATAAATTTTCAGCTCTATCATAATCTTACCAGACCACTGTCATGTGCATGGCCTGTTGTTGACTGAAACGTTGTTGCACACTGCTTGACTACATGAGATACTCAAAATTGTGGCAACCCACAGAGATAAGAGCTGGACCAATCAGGGAGGGGAGCCTTAACTTCCTACTGCATGCTTCCTTATGTATTTATCTTTGAAATCCCTGAACTCCTCTAACTACTAAAATAAAAAGACTCTAGAATAATTAAATTATGGTACAACCACACTATGGAATAAGACTCAGCAATAAAAAGAAACCACTACCACACGTGCAACAGCTGGAGAACTCTCCAGGGAATTATGGAGCATGGAGAAACCAATCCCCAAAGGTCACATATTATATGAATCCGTTTAGATAACGTTCTTGAAATGACAACATTATAGAAACAGATTTGTGGTCCCCAGGAGTTAAGGGAAACTACTGAGGTGGGTGCCCAGAGAGCCTCAGCAGGTAAGCAGCCAAAACAAAGAGTCAGCAAAGGATGCGGCAGTGTGGGGCAGCTCCTCCAGCCGGCCCTGACGCCTACATGCGTGTTCACTGCACACTCCCTAGGCATGTTCCTGGGTGGGGCCCTGCACACAGAAACAACTGCAATGCCACAAGGATAAGCCACTCTGAGACATTCTCAGGAGTCTTTTCCCCTCTCTCGGCCTTGCCTTCCATGGACAAGTCAGCAAACGCCAGGCCCAGCCATGGTGCCGGTCCTGTGGTCAGATGGATGGGGGCTGCTTCCTAAAGGCAGCAAGGAGCTGAGCCTTGAACAGTAAGAGGAGGTCACCAGCTGGGCCATTCCAAGCAGAGGGGTAGCCCCAGAAGACACACCAGGGCAGGCCAGGCAGCTTCCTCAGAGGCTGAAAATCCCAGGAAAAGTGGCAAGCACCAAATAAGAGAGCCAGCCTTTATGTTGTGAGGAAGGACCTTTGCCAGGGCTCCATGCCTTGGCAAGATAAGCCAGATCAAGAGTGAATCCACGCAGCCCAGGCTCAGACTGCAGACCAGCAAGAACACCCTGCAATCGGAGACTGCCTGGACCCCGCACCAAGCAGCAGCAGAACCTGCTGTCCTCCCCAACCTCAATTCCCACTCCACCCCTCCAGCCCATGCTCATTAGCACCTTCCTTGGGGGTGATGCAGCAGGGGAAGGAGGTCAGACTCCAAGTAATGAATCCAGCCCTCATTAGCACGGCCACTAAAGACTGCGCTGAGGCCAGCCAGGCCAGGAAGGAGCTGCTGTGCTGTGTTGTTTATGGAGATTCATTTTGGCCTTCTATTTTAAAAATAAGTCCCTTTCCAAATACTTGGCTAGAATGGATTACAGATCCGGGTAGAGGGCAGCCAAAGGTGCCCGGGGCAGGGGAGTTGTGGGTTGCACCCCTTCTCCTCTGTCCAGGGCAAGAGCCAGGGGGATGTGGATTGCACTCCTTCTCTGTCCAGGGCAGGGGGGTGACAGGTTGCACTCCTCCTCTGGCCAGGGCAGGGGCAGGAGGAATGAGGGTTACACCACTTTTTCTCTGTCCAGGGAAAGGGCTGGGGGGATGCAGATTGCACCCCTTTTCTGTCCAGGGCAGTGGGGTTGCAGGTTGTACCCCTTTTCCTCTGGCTAGGGCAGGGGCAGGAGGGATGCGGGTTACACCACTTTTCCTCTGTCCAGGGCAGTCCCCTTGTGGCTTTTGCTGTCCAAGATTCCCTGACCAGAGCCTGATGGTCCAGCCCCTTAGAACACCTGCTCTTTACTTCCCTAGACCATAACCTCCTACCTCCTTCACCATCAATGTACCCCTCACACTGTGCCCAGGTCAGGCTCAGGTGACAGAAGGGCACAGCAGACACAGGCAGATGGAGTGCCAGTCACAGCCCCAATGAACTTATTCCACTCCAACCTCATGCCGAGTCTCACTGGGAGCAAGACTGCTCAACACCCAGCATCTCCTGTCTACCCAGGCCTAGATCCCTACACCCCTCGAGTCTTTGCCACGCTCTCTTTAGAATGGTACCAGGCAGGGTTTTCAGGGACAAGGCTGAGCCTTTCTTAGCATAGCAGCCACCATTACTAGTATCGTCCTCTGACTCACAGGCTATCTTCCCAAATGTACAGCTCCTTCCAACCTGGTCCTCCCGGGAAGTAGCAGAGCAGTCAGGAGTATGGGTGGGCTCTGTGGTCAGAACCCTGGGTTTCAAGTATGGCTGGTCACTTACTAGCCCTGTGACTTTAGGTAAGTTACTCAACCCCAGGAAGCATCCTGATCGGAGAAGTACAGAAGAACCTCACAGGTGACCAGCAGATACCCGCTGATCAGCAGGTGGTGTGATTATCACAGTGATGACCCCCAGACAGTGATGGTGCTCAGTCTACTATACTCCTACTGACCCACTGAAAAGCAAGTCTCTGGAGCCCGAGGCAGCCCAAGGGTCTCAGAAGGACTCTAGCCCCTCACCTACTACATTCCCCATTTTATGCCTTGGAAATGCTTCCCTATGCCCCTCTGGTGATAGGCCTCCCAAAGGGGTCCTGAGCTTCAGAGATGGACACAATGCCACGACCTCCCAGGAAGCTACAGTATCAGACTCATGCCACAAAAGATGAGGGCTCAGGACAGGCTGCTAAGTGACATGCGCCAGGATCCCACAGCAGAAATACAGCCAGGCCGTGTCCACACCTGGACACTATGTAAATCAGGTCTGGGGCCCAGGCCTTCCCTCAGGGGAAATCAGAGGCAGAAAATACGACAATCTTCCATCAATCCAGTGGGGAAAAAAAAAAAAAGGCTTATTGGGCTGGAGAACCCAGCCAGGGACACTCATGGCCAGCATGACTACCTGGCTCTGTACTGTCACTTCCACACCAAAGAGGGCCACTCTCTCCTACAGCTAGAGCCCAAGGTTACTAGTTAACTAGCAGCCGCTGCCACCAGTCTGGGCAGTCAGCTGCCTTGCTAGCTCATCAATACAAGGAGGGGCTGACAGCACTGCTGCCACTACAAGCACCCAGCCACACGATGTTGTGGCATGGGGCCCAGGCAGGCCTGGCCCCTGCGGGCTCCAACCACAGCCCTGGGTGTGAGGCCAGTCCCCAGAACCTTGCTCCACTCTACATGTCTAGTCCTCCCCATCCTGCTTCAGCACGGCAGCTCGGGGCCCTTCCAAGGCCCTCCACAGAGCTGTGCCTTTCCTGGTCTCCCACTGGCTGGAGCAGCCACTCTTACCACCCCTCAGCCCCCCCTCCAGGTTCTCTACGTACAGCTCAAGCCTCCCTAGAACTCAGGGTCCCTTCCTAGATATCTACTGAGAGCCCAGCTCTGCCCACAGTCACACATGGCCTGGGCTCAGCACCCCTCTCTCTGCCCCATTCCTGACCACTCATTATTACCCCACTGTGTAAGGTGATGGCAGTGTCCCTGGCAAGGCCAGAAAAGCCTGCAGAGCAGTCCTCATCCTGCTTGCTGGCCTGAGCATGTCCTCACAGAACATCCCACATCTCAGGGCAGCCCTGCCAGCAGCCCTGTCCACCGAGGAACTCCACCCCAGTAGACTGCCCGGGTTGTCTGCAGCAGCCACCAAGCTGATTCAAGTCCTGAGGGGGTCCACCTAAGCCTGGGGTATACCGAAAGGTGGGGAAGGGCTTTGCCCAGTGTCACTTGGGCTTGAAGGCAAGCACAGAGTCACTCTCACCCCTGCCCTAGACTCAGTAAACTTCAAGCTGATGAGCGAATCCCGAGCTGGGATGAGGCTGGGTAGAAGGGCTGTGACAGGTACGAGGATAGCACTGGGTGGCAGACAGGGCACCTTGAAGGGAGGCCTCCCCAGGAGCTACCACCCCAGCACAGCTGCACAGGGAAAGACACTCTGCCATGTTGCATCTTCAGAAAACAGTCCAGGGGACCTGGCTTGTCCTTGTTGGAGTTCTTGTGTGCCAGAGGACTTGGGCCAAGAGGACTCTGCCTCAGAGCTTCCACTGGGTCCAAAACGCAGCACTAACAGAGGTCATGAGCAAGCAGAACAGCCGAGCTCAGGTCAGCTGTCATGACCCCTCATGTCTTAACAAACATACACCAGGCATCCACTCTCAGGCTTTGGGCCACAGCTGGACATGCAGAGCTGGCTCCTCTAGGGGTGGGGCAGCACATGGGAAGGAGAGAAGTGACCGCACAGCCTCACGCTCCTCACCTAAGAACCAGGAATGACAATACCCACTGCTGTCTCAATGTACCCACCTGGGATAGGATAAGGATGCTTCAAGTACAGAACAAAAAAGCCACACGTAAGAACTGACACTGAACAAACGAAGGTGACATCCCCAGAGAAGACAGCACAAGCCACATGTCTTCCACTTTCCTGCTCACCCCTTCTCTCCACTGTCTCTGAGGTACCCGCTCCCCATGCATCGATCCAGCAGACTGCTGGGAGCTGGTCAGTGCTGAGCACTGCAGCAGAAAGTGCCGTACCTAGGGTCGAGTGCAGTGGCTCACACCTGTAATCCTAGCACTCTTGGAGGCCGAGGCATGTGGATTGATTGCTTGAGCTCACAAGTTCAAGATCAGCCTGAGCAAGAGCAAGACCCCATCTCTAAAAAATAGCTGGGCACTGTGGCGGGTGCCTATAGTCCCAGCTACTCAGGAGGCTGAGGCAAGTGAATCACTTCAGCCCAGGAGTTTGAGGTTGCTGTGAGCTATGACACCACAGTTCTCTACCAATGGGTGATAAGGTGAAAGAAGGGGAGGGCAGGACAGGGCAGAGCAGAGCAGAGGAGAGAAGAGGAAAGAAAGCCCACGCCTAAACCTGAGGGATCTTCCTTCGGAGTGCTAACAAGTCCATTATCATTGACAAGGCACAAAATCAGACTTTAAAGAACATAAGAATGACAACTGGACTGAGCCACAAAGGTCAAAACCCACCTGTGTAGCAAATAACATGACCAAAAAAGCCAACCCAGTAGCCACAGATACGTCTATGTGCATTAACAAAAGCAAGCCTCAGCCTTAGCTAACCGTTCGCACACTGTGAATGTTCCCAAACACCATTCACAGCAATAAAACGTCCCAACTCCCCAGCAGCAGCATGTACATCTGGGGCTGGATGAACACATCTTAGCACTTGCCATTTACAGAATTCACCATTCTGTGCCTCAGCCTCTTCATCTGGGAAACAGAGATAATAACAGGTTCTCCTCCTGGGATTACTGTGCAGGTTTATGAGTTACCGGTCACCTGGCATCAGGTGGGCTAATATTATTAGCGCCATCACCTGCAGGACACAACTATCCCTACTGGCTAACCAGACCTTGCCGTGCCACCTGGCCTAGCTTCAATCCCTTCCTCAGGCCTCTGCACATGCTTCTCAGCCTTGTTGCTAATGGCCTGATACATCATGGTCAGGTTTGTGAGCATTTCTCCCAACCTAGAAGGTGAATCCCCACCTCCTGTTTCCAGCTTCCCCAAGTCATAAACTTCCACACCTGCACTTTTTCCTGCATTCTCCTTGCTGCGGTATACAACCACTTTCACCCATCAAAACTGACTGAGTGCCTCCCCTGCTCTACACATGGGGCTGGGTGTTCAAGACACAGGATGACCAAGGCAGAGATGCCTTCACTTCAGGGATTGGCAGGTGGGTGTGGGGAATAACCTGAAGGACAGGGACATTCCAAGCAGAACACTAGGCATGGTCACACACATGCTGATGCGGAAAAGCTGTGGAGCATGCAGGAGACAGGGTGTCTGCACTGTGGGTACATAAAGCAAGGACCAGAAGTCATAGCTGAGGCCGTAGGCAGAGCCAGATCCCAGCCTTCACCATGCAAGCAGAAGGAAGCTATGGAAGGGACCTAAGGACACCCAGTTGCCCACAAGCCTGTAATCCCCAGATCAAGGGCCTGTGTCTAGAGGCTCACCCAGGGAAGGCTGCTCGGACAAAGTCAGTGCAGCCTCAAGTGGCAGCTGTTCGTGGGGCCAGGCTATCAGCGGACAGGGAAGGAGGAAAGTAACCCAGCTAAAGCTCAACCTCCTCCAGGAAGCCTTCTCGGATTTGCCAGCCTCCCCCCAGCCAGCTCTAATCACAACCTGGCTCCTGATCCTGTGCTGCCCCATGTCCAAGCATGTTCTGCACCAGATTTCTACTCAGGATCTACAACATATAAGGCCAAGTCACACTAAAGTACTGTTTTAACCAGCTGAAGCTCTCCAGTACTAACGAACTTCATCTGCATCCACCTTGAGGGGGGGTGTCAAGCAGCAACCCAAATCCCTGCCTCACAGACGCTGAAGATAAAATAGAAAACTAGCAGAGAAGTGGCAATGACAAAAGTGAAGTGCTAGGAAGGAGATAAGACAAAACCTGAGACAGGAAACACCAGGAGAGAGAGGTCAGGATGGTGAGCCCCGAACAGGTGAGCTCAGACCTAGAGGAGGACGACTGCCATCCAGGCCAGGAACAAAGAGGAGTAAGTAGGCAAGCTGCAGGTGAGGGAGGAAAGGGTGCCAGGTATGGCTGGAATGGCACCCGGCAGGACTAGAAGGCAAAAGAGCAGCACTCTAGTCCACAGTTCTTAGTGACCACAGCGTTCAGTATCTGCGCTGCCCCACACAGCAGCCACCAGCCACGTTTGGTTTTTAGGCGCTTGAAATATCGCTATTGGAATGAAGACCTGAATCCTTCATTTTAAGGTCAATTTAAACAGCCACGAGTACCTAGTGGCTACCGTACTGGACATTGCAGACGAAGCTCCACGGGTCAGGGTAGCAGTGAAACGCCCGTCAACAAACAACAGGAGGCCCCTGAAGAGTTTCCACCGGAGCCGCACAGATCAGGGTCACCGGGAAGCTTCCAGGGGAATGTCTCTGGCCCCGGGTTTCCAAGAGGCACATTTTTACAAATAGGAGAAGGGGAGGAAAGGCGCAGAGGCGAAAGCACTCGGAGTGAGGGTCTCCAGCTCAGGATTGAGGGTGGGTTCCGCTTGCTGAGGGGCGGCGGACCACCCTGGGCACCCAACAAGTGGGCGCTGGGGCGCTCCCGGGCGGCGCTGTCCTCTAGGCGCGGACACCCGCTGCACAAACAGGTGCCCACCGACCTGGGACCTGGGGAGCGCTCCCGGAACCCGCCGCGAGGCAGACGAGGCCGGTCCAGCAAACGCCCACACTCCGGGACCTGCGGCTCTGAACCCAGTGCTCCCCTTGGGCCCGCCCTCTGCGCGGCCCCGCCCCCGCCCCTCCCCAGAGCGCGGCCCCGCCCCCCGCAGGGTCGCCCGCCAGCCCCTCCCGCCGCGCTGCGCCCTCTCCCACTGCCCGGCCTCGGGTTACGCGACCCCGACCGGCCGCCCCGTCCCCGCGCTGCCCTCACCCAGCCCGACCCTCCCCCACCGCCGCCGCCTCACCTGAGCCTGGGTGGCTCGGGGGTGCGTTCCGTGCGCTCACGGCGGGAGGGGCGGCGACGGGCACCCAAACATCACGTGATGGCCTCTCCCGTCGCCCCGTCGGCGCCGCGCGCCAGCCAATGGCAGCCCGGCCTCGGGCGCACCGGGGACTACGTGCCCCAGAGTACCCCGCGCGGCCGGAAGCGGTGTGAACGGCCGTCGGCTGAGCCAAGAGGCTTCTGGGACGGGCGCCCGCCCGCGGCCCCACCTCCTCGCCTCCCAGTCTTCCCGGCCGGTTTCTTGGTCTCCGAGTCTGTTTAACCGGGTTGACGACGAAGGGGACGTGGACACGGGGTACTAGGTGCTGGTAGAAACCCAGCTCGGAAGCGCTCACGAATGGCCTCTGCCTTCACCCCGAACGCAGGCCCCGGTCCCGAATGAGGCCTGAGAAGCTGGGGCCCCCGCGGATTCTCCAGAGCCAGGTGGCCGCCGGGCTGAGCGTCAAGCCCGTGGCCTCAGCCCTGTCGGTGATGCGGAACCGCGTTGTCACCCCAGCGCAGGCTGGCGCGGGCTCCGCGTAGGGACTCACACGGGCTGGGAGCTGGAAGGCTTCCCAGGGATTCAGGCGTCCTCATCTTATAGATGAGGAAACTGAGGCTCAAGAATTTGAGGGACCTTCCCGCCCCCCACCCACCACCCCGCGAAGTTACGGCTCCCTCCTGAAGCACCCGGAGAAGAAATAGGAACTTCCCTTTTGGAAGACCCTCCCGGGGCCTGTGGGCGCTGAGCTCCCAGAGGGACTCCTGACAGTGGACTTGGCCAGCCAGGGCACCTCTCTGAGCCTGTTTCCTCACAGCTGAACCAGGAGAGTAAGCAGGTGTGCCCATTGCCACAAGCTGAATACTGGAGGTCTTCTCTGCTGCTCTCACCTGGGGAATGTTTTCACAGGCTTGTGGCCCTAGATTCTAACCCCAGTTTCCACCCCCTTCCCCTAATCACCACCTGAAGGGATACAAATGGTATTGTCACCACATACATTTCCATGGGAGGACTGGGATTCTCTGCAGCCCAAAGATGTGCCTGTGTGCAGGCACAGGTGTGAGAACATGAACAAGTGCTGTGTACACGTGAACAAGGGTGTGCTCGCAGATGCTGTGTAGTGCTGTGTGAGTGTGCGCTGGTGCAGATTGGTGGAGGCACGAGGGTGTATACGTGGACACCAGGTTCAAGTGTGCCAGTGCATGTGTGCAGCAGGTGGGAATGTGGAAGAGAGTGTCCACTGGCATGTGATAAACCCAGGAGGGAAGAGGGGATGCAAACAGGCCAGGGTGCCTGGCACAGGTCAACCTGTGCAGTTGCTGGCCTGAGCTCCTTGCTCTCCTGTACTTGAGCCTCATCCTAGTCTCAGGGTCCAGTGGTGTGTGCTCATCTCACAGCCAAGCCAGGATGTGAACAAGCTTCTCACTCTTCCCCCAGGACAGACCACCTCCAAATGATGCTTCAAACGTGATGCCTGGGGCTGCAAGGAGCAGTGGTCTATTACAGGCAGAGACCCACCAGAAGAGGGGCCAGGACCTTTTGGTTCCTCCCAAATCAGGAGCAGGCTCACCTTGCACTTCCCAGGGAAGCAGGGAAGATGAGCCTCTCCATAGAGAGGGAGGAGCCTACTACACAGGCTGAGCCTGATGGAGAAGGGGAAGGGCCATAGGATGTCTCTGACAGCCTGGGCAGAGCCTAGGCCTTGACTGAGCGTTCCCCTTGACAGTCTTATATCTGCTGTTCCCTGAGTGGTGTCATCCCATGATCTCAGCAGCTCTGGGCTCTGTTCTTCCTCCCAAAACAGGAATTCCCAGGGAAGAGTTTTGGCCCCACTTCTAGGCTGAGAACTAAGGCAAACAGGGCCAGTAACTGGAACTGGTCCCCCAAGCTGGGCTGTTACCTGAGAGGGCAGGGATTGCCCAACCCTCAGCTGGGAACCCCCAGTTTGGATCTACCATTCAGGCCCCAGCAGGAGTGGGATCAACAGGATTGGAAATGATTCCTAGGCACCTGCTAAAGCTGCCCCCAAAAATGCTCACTCTGACTGCAAAAAGCAGCATGGGCTTCACCATGATTAGGTTAATTTCCAGGTCAAACTGTCAGACTATGGATCCACACTGAGTTCCCTGCCCTCCCACCCTTCCTTTCCATCCTCTGAAGCCTGGGCCCAATGTTACCTTCCCAGGACACAATCCCTTGCACCACCACCCCACCACCACCAACTGCTACCAGGACAAGAGAAGATGTTTGCTCCTCCCATGCTGCTCTGTAGCGAATATTCTGCTCCCAGCAAGGCCTGCAGATGCTCATCAGTGGACTTGCCCATCAAGTCTAGCCAAGCATCTGATGTCACCATTACCCAGGCCTCCTTTATCCTTTACCAGTTCTGCTCACAGCAGCAACGTACCCAGCCTTACTGGCAGCCACGACTGGCCTTGACACAAGGATGACCACAGGAGTCTCCCAGCCCCTCAGGGGGATGGATGTGACTGACTGGACCCCCCCTTGCTTATGGTCCTTTTGTCCCATCATGCCAGCTTGGAAAGTGATTATGGCATCTCAAGGACCAGCAAGGGACAGGGTCCCAAGAGGAGGAGGAGAGCAACTACACAGTGTGCCCTGATAGTACACCCCTGGACTCATTACCACAAGGGGAACCACCCCCCACATCCCCAAAGGGCTGTCTGGTTAGGTCTCATTGGGCAATCCTAGCTGAC
The DNA here is from genome assembly GCA_963574575.1 of Galagoides demidoff. Classification (NCBI taxonomy): domain Eukaryota; kingdom Metazoa; phylum Chordata; class Mammalia; order Primates; family Galagidae; genus Galagoides; species Galagoides demidoff. Next base: position 178,686 of record CAUYQV010086667.1, on the reverse strand, counting down.
TTGGGCCCTGTGCATCAAAATGGGACCATGATTTTGTTAGGTGTGTCCTACCCACTGGGCCACTGGGTAGGCCTCAGAAGTATGTACATCCCTCACACTCTGGAGTCCCAGTACTGGTACTGCTCCTGGGGGCACATGGTGAGCGAGTGAGCCCACACCTTTGCTCACTCAGACGGGCTCGCTTCTCACAAGTTCCTGTGTAACTGGCCTTCCACTGATACTTGAAAAAGCTGGGGGGGAGTGGCAAAAAACTTTCATCCATACCTACCCCTGTTTTGCTGTATGATGTTGAGTAGGTGACACACCTTCTCTGAGCTTGTTCCCCAAAGTAGTGTTGTGGGAGCCAACCAAGGTCACAGAGCACTCACAAGCCCACCTTAGAGTGAAGCTGGTAAAGGACTGGGCAAACCGGGAGCATAGGGTGTGGGGGCATGTGGGGGCCATCTTCTCATCACTGTTACGGGGGGAAGTGTCACAAGGCGGACATGTAGGAAGGAATCTCTGGAGAGGGTCTACCATAGTCCCAGCATGTGGCAGGGGTCTGACCAAGGCAAGCCCCTCTCCCTTAACCATTCAAAATGATCCACACCATCACAGGCTCTTAGAAGAATCAACTCCAGCAAGACACCCATAACAGCCTCCCAAGGTATTTAACGCCAAGAGGGAGTGGTAAAAAAGAAGGGAGGTAGAAAAGCAAGGTAGAAGAATAAAAAACCCATTGAAAACCATGTTTGAGCGTTCTGTGCTAATTGCATCATTCAGTGAAGAGTGAGTTTGGCACCCTTCCTGGACACAGCAGAACCTGGTCACCCTCCGTCCTTGAGACAGAGGGCAGCAGGTGTGATGTGAGGGTGGTGTCTTCATATCCAAGGGGCACGGCCCGTCTGGGTCCCACACCAAGCCTCAGGTTTGCTGCCTGGTACAGTGTCTTCTCCTTTCTCATAAAATTTCATCTCATCTTCAAAGCCTGGAATCCATTATTTATTTTATTTATTTTTCCAAGTTATATAGATTATTTATTTATTAAATCATAGCTGTGTACATAATGCAATCATGGGCTGAAATGCTTTCATCAAACTGGTCAACATAGCCTTCACAGCATTTTCTTGGTTATTGTGTTAAGACATTTTGATTCTACACCTAGTAGATTTCACATGTACCCTTGTAAGATGCACTGAGGTGTGGTCCCACCAATTACTCTCCCTCCACCCTCCCTCTCCCCTTTCCTCTTCTTCTTGGGCTATAATTGGGTTATAGCTTTACATAAGAAAGCTATAAATTGGTTTCATAGTAAGACTGAGTACATTGGATACTTTTTCTTCCATTCTTGAGATACTTTGCTAAGAAGAATATGTTCCAGTTCCATCCATGTAAACATGGAATCCATTATTTATTTATTCAACAAATCTTTATTTCAATGTCAGGCAACGTGCTTGGCTCTAGAGATATCATCCAATTTGATTTGGTTGCTAGTGGCAAAAACCCCTAAATGACAAGTGGCTTAAGCAAGATCAGTGTTTACTTTTAATATCATATGTTCACATCCAGGTAGGTGGGAGAACTGAGAAGTTGCCTCACAACCATCGGTGCCCCAGACCTCTGAATGTAGTTGCCCCATCGATCCCCAAACAGACCTTCTGCCTCATGGTGCAAAAGGGCTGTTTGAGCTCCAGCCATCACATCTGTTTTCCAGCGAGCAAGGAGGAGAACAGGATAGTGGAAAGGCATGCAGGCATGCTCTCTACAACTGCAGCCCCACCTTTTTAAGGACACTTCCTAGATATCCACATACCACAATTGCTTCCACTCATCTTGGCCAAAACTGAGTCCCTTGGGTACTTCTAGCACCAAGGGAGGCTAGGAGATGTTCTCATCCTGGAGGCCATGTTCCCAGCTAATATCCGGACTCCCGTACCCAGGAAGAAGGGGTTATCTAGAAGTCTTTGCGTCAGGACATAGCCCTGTTTACCATCTGGCAGGCTGGCCAATGTCAACACCCCAGAAATAGCACATGTGTGCACTGGGAACATGAACTGGGCCCATGCAGGAGTGAGCAGGGGGCATCCACAAGGCAGCCAGGACAGTTCTGCACTGGCTGACCCAGGACGGGGAAGCTATGAGGGTGAGCAGTTGCAGGAGGTGAGCTATGAATGTCATGTTGGCACCTGGTGGGTAGGGAGCCTGCAACATCATGTGGGGCACCCCCATCATCCTCTGTGGACATGCCCCGCCCCCTCCAGTCACTCAGAGTTGGCAGGTCAAACAGATCACCTCCTCTGCTATTCAACCCCCACGTGGAAAACCTTGAGGGGGACAGGAACATTGGTCTGAGACCAGCCCTTTTCTTCTGACACCCAGGTTGGGTCTCTGCCTCAGAGCCAAGCCACTTGCCTTCTCCACACGCTCAGCTTGTAATGACCATGGAGTGGCCCTGGAGCTGTGGATGCCCTCAGGGGCCATTGGAGGGGACCTTGCCCTCCTCCTCGTTTTATAGTAGACAGCACACAATTTACCTCCAACCATGAATTTTTTGTGTGTCCACTTTTCATGTTAGACCTGGCACCCACTTGAGACCAGGACTCTCAGGGGAGAGAGCATACTAGACGTGCACCTTGGCACACGGAGCAGCTGCTCTCTCATACCCCCAGTGCAGCCACATTCTCAGCCTCCGTGGTTGTCTGACACTGCATGGCTAGCAACGCACAGGAGTGGGTACCCACAATGCCCACTCTCACAGGGCCACCCACAGAGCCTGCCACCAAGGGCATCTGCCCTCCCTCCAAGACCTGGAGGCAGGGCTGCTTTGAGCCTCAAGCCTCTGCAGGGAGGAGGAAGGCATGGAGGGAACCAGCCCAGCCCAAGACTCTCCTTCCTGTCCTGGAAGGGGTGGAGTTTGAGGGGACAAAGTTTAAGTTGTAAGAAATGGACACAGGCAAAGGTGCTACCTTTGCTGACCAGTGGCCTCCTGCTTCCTGAGCTCTGGGCGCCTACTTACAGCATCATTTCCCAGTAGAGAGGCCATGTCTGGCCACAGAGGGCATGTGGACATGGAGCTTACACACACTGAAGGACAGGAGCAAACAGCCCAGGAGCACACGAGTGGTAAGGCAGAGGAAGAGGTAACCACCTCCTGGGCAGTGCCCTGGGCCTTCTGGGTGACAGGACACACCCTGATCCCTCATGTTGGGGACAGAAAGGGAAGAAAGATGTGCCTTGAGTTTTGGGTCCCCTGGGAGAGCCCTGGTGAGTTCTTAGGGCAGGACTGAGGAGGGCAAGTGCCCTCTTTCTGGCCATGATGCGGTGCCCAGGCACCCGAGCCAGGCTCCTTCCGGGGCAGAGGGATGAAGAGTCCTCACACCAGGACTCGCTTAGCACTGCCTTTGCCCCACCTAATTTCCTATTATTCTCTTGGCAAGGAGGGTTTATTGTAGGGCCAACCCAGGGCTCCAGCTCCCCTACCCTGCTCTTCTACTCCCTCCAGCCTTCCACCAGCCCACTGCGGCCTGGGGGCAGGGAATGGCTCCATCCTATGCCTGCCAAGTAACTGGGCTGTCAGACACCTACCCAGAGCCTTGCCTTCCTCATCCACATGGTACAACCATAAAGCTCCCAGCTCTGTGAAGCAATGTGAGCCATGACAGGTTGGCGCCAGGGAAAACTTGTTTACCCTTAGCACGGGGCCTGGCCCACCAAAATCACTGAAAATGTGGGTGTTCATGGGGAGGAGGGTGTTTGTCATTGATGTCCTGAGTGGATACCATGCCAGGCACAGGTGATGCCTTCAGTGTCCCTCAGAGGACCAAGAGAGGATAGACAGGCCATAAGTTTGTGGTATGAAGGTTTTATGAAGAAACATTATCTTGGGTGGTGCCCATAGCTCAGTGGGTAGGGTGCTGGCCACATACACCGAGGCTGAAAGGTTCAAACCCAGCCCAGGCCAGCTAAAAAAACTACAATGACAACTGCAACAACAACAACAACAAAAATAGCTGGGAATTATGGTGGACACCTGTAGTCCCAGCTACTTGGGAGGCTGAGGCAAGAATATCACTTACGCCCAAGAGTTTGAAGTTGCTGTGAGCTGTAATACCATGGCATTCTACTCAGGGTGACAGCTTGAGACTCTGTCAAAAAAAAAAAAAAATTATCTTCTTGGAGAGGTTTCCCAGAGTAGGGACATTTGGAGTGTGCACTGAAGGATGAGTAGGAGTTTACCAGGCAGTAGGGTACAGATCTAATGTGGCCACTAGAGAAGGTTGCCACATCCACTTCCTGGGTCACATTCTGCCCAAACTCCTAGATGTGATATATGAGGATTTTCCATGCCCCCCTTCCCTCTTTCCCTCCACACACAAACACAGTTCTACCTACTCACATACATGTATAGTCACAAACATTCTCACACTCACAGCCTAGAGTTGACTTTGCGGCACTAAAACCAGCCTCCATTCCCCACCCCAGAAAGCCAAAACATCCCCACTGTTGTGCACAGGGAGACACAGTAATGAGATGCTAATGAGTGAGGGTAAAAATCAGAGAGAACAGCATTTTACAAAATCACAACAGTTTGTACTTCCAGGGGCACCCTCCCCAGCAAGCTCTGCCAGAGCTCACGACGGTGTTGAGTGTGGGCGGAGAGCAGCCCCGGCCTCCACCTCCCAGAGTGTGGACAGAAATAGGAGGGATCATGGGGGCTGCTGAGAGGTATGCCTGGTCCCAGGCCCTGCTGGAGCAGAGCCCCGTTCTACTCACACGAGACTCACCCAGCTCAGCTTGGGTGATTTGCAGGTGTACAAATTGCCTGCCTGAGGCCCTTCTGAGCCACCATCATGCCAGCCTCACATCCAGGCACCTTGCCCAGAAACCATGCCCACAGCGGCCTGCTCCCCTGGCCCCCCACACCTTCACCTCAGAGCCTATGTGTATAGCCTGAGCCTCTCCTTCATCCTTTCAGGCTATGGCTCCTCACATCCCCTGCCCTCTGCTCCAAGAAGCCCCCTGACCCCTTGGCCTGGCTCTGGGGTCCCCCCTAAGCTCTGTAGGCACTGGCCTACCCACTAGCACAGCACTGACCACTTGCCCCCCAACCTCAAATTGGGACTTCCTATTGCTGGACACTGGCACACAGCTACTTTTCATTGTGTGTCTGTTGAATGAATGAGAATTTGAATGAATGAATAGTAGATTCAGAGTAGCTGAGCTAGAAAAGGCCTTGGGGATTATCCTGAACATTCTGGAGTAATCATCAGGTCTGAACTGGAGCATGGGGCATGTTCAGGGCCAAAGTCCCCAGAAAGACCACCAGGGCAGTGCCAGGTCACAGCTCTAGCAGGGCGAGAGCCCCAGTGCAGCCTGCAAAAGGCCGCAGGACCCCTTTAGTGTTTCCCTGCTCTGCAGGGCTACATGAGGGGTCTGGGGCCTTCACTGACCCCGGGCCCTGTGGCCTTGGCCCAGCCTCCCTCCTCCATCCCGGCAGAACACTCTCCTACCCCATCTCCTCCCTCCCCTCCCCCAATGCTTTCAGAGCACAGCCCCCACGAATGTTAAGGGTGTGATCTTGTCACCAGGTGTTTGTGAATCTGTAAAATGAGATTGAAACCATGCCGAGGTCCCTCCCTAAGCAAGCACACGCTGCATGCACACACACCACGTGCACGGAAGAGAGGTGCCCACCTGCAGCCCCCGTCTGTCCAGAAGGAGCTTGCTCCTGACTGGAACCATCCTAGGACCAGAGCAGGGTCCTGGGCCCTAGTGTGCTTAGGAAGCAACGGCCTTCTGGAGAGGAGGAAAACCTCTGAGCCTCCTTCTGCCCTCGAGATTTTCCACTGTGGGGACCTACCGTTCACTGATTCCTCCCACAGGGTGTGCTAAGCTCATGGAACTGGGGGGCCTGGGGGATGGCCACTCAGAGGGACCCCCAGCAGCTGCAGCCTCTGAAAGACCGCAGCTGAGTGACCCGAGTTCCAAGCTGCTGATTGTGAAGCTTGCCCCACAGGAGGAATTTCATGGGCCTGGGGAGATGTGGCTTCCAGAAACACCAACAGCTTGTCCTCGGGGTGGTTAGAAGTGTCAGAAAACTGGAGTTTAAGCCTCAGTTTTCCCTCTTCTTTGCTGTGGGACCTCAAGAATGTTGCTCGACCATCTCTGAGCCTTAATTTCTTGTTGGGAAATGGGGACTTGGGCCAACCACATGTAAATACATCTGTGAAGCTTGGCACAAGTGGCAGTGCCACCTGTACTGGTTTTTGGATTTGATACCCCCCAGCAGCCACCTGCCATCCATGCTGTGAGGTTTGTCTCTGGGTGCCATCTTTCACAGAGGTGGGGAGGCTGGAGGCCATCTCAAGCATGGGGTGGCCTGGAGGACCTCCCTGTCTATCTCTGGCTGCTAGGAAATGCTCTGGTGAAACACAGTGACATCCCATGCCAAACCCTTTCATGTTGGGTACTGAGGGCCATTATCTCACATCCCCTGCCCATCCACTCACTTTTTCCCTCCCCCAACAAACCAGGTACTTGGGGCCAGCAGACCAAATCCAGCAAAGTCTCTGCCCCTCCCAGAATGGACTCTGGGGGCAGGGAGGCAGCCACATACACCTCCACCTGATTCTCACCCCCATTTCTCAGTCTGGAAAACTGAGATCCAGAGTCTCCCGCATGAGAATGTGCACTATTTATACTTTGCACCAGAACCAAGAAGAGAAGAGGGGGTGCCGGACTGTCCAGCTGAGGAGGGCTGGGTCTCTGTCTTCAATCCATGCTAAGGATCTGCCTCTCCGCCCTGGGGCCCCTGCCATGTTGGGGGGCTGCTCATCGGCCTCCCCCTGGTGATAGCAGGCCAGTGCCGGGGGCGGAGGCGCTGGGAATATTGACTGTATTTGGTGATCATTGCTGTATTTATAGGGCTTGATGGAGATAAAAATAAAGTGAGGAGGAGCCCGCGTGAGTCACTGTGGCGTTCGCAGTGTGGTCTCTGCCTCTGTCTCCTGGAGGCAGAGCCTCTGATGGGACAAGTGAGGGGGCAGGGGCAGGGACCAGGTGGGGCTGGGCCTAGGGCAACGTGGGTACCTGCTGATGGGTATCTGAGGAGCCATGTGCTCCAGCGACAGCCACCAGCAGCAGACCAAGCTTGGAGCAGAGTCTTGGTGACCATGGCCCTCTGCTCATACCCGATCTCTTGTGTCACTAGGGTCCCCAGACAGGATCTGTCCTCCGGCCTGCTTTGGGAGCCTAGCAGTGGCCCCATGGAGCATCCTATTACGTGAATCCAATCGATGACATACAGCTGGCCTGAGAGAGAGCCAGGAGATGCTGGGGTGGCCGTGGCCCCACCTGAGTGAGCTCTCCACACCTGTGCCCTCCAGGTGTCCTCCCCGGTTGTGTCCCGTCCTCTGTTTCTGTGCTTGGCTCAGCTGCTGCACATGGAAGCCACAGACTTCAGTGGGCAAGAGGAGCCTCAATACACAGAGTGGGCTCCCAAAGCTGCCCGCAGGCTGGGAAGGTTCAGGAGGGCTTGCTTTGCCCTCCCCAAGCCTATCCTTGTACCCCTGCCTGGGCCCTCTCTGGGCAGGCTCTGGACTCTATGGAACTTCCTTTCTACCCCCAGTGCAGCCCTCAGCCCAGGGCTAGTGGCTGGAGACTGAGGCCCTTGGCCCAGGATGGCATAGCTCCGCAGCCCTCCCAGCTCCAGTGGCCCCCATGGAGTTGGCTAAAGCCTCAAGGACCAGAGCACTCACCTGGGTCCCTTCCTGTGCCCTCACAGATGCTGTTCTCTCAGCAGATGTCCCCTCAGAATCCGCCTCTGAGCATGGGGTCCCATTCTGTGTGATTTGGATGAACCCTGGCTAACGTGGGGGCATGAGGAAGGCCCTTTCTGCTCCTTTCTACTGGTTCTTCCACATCAGTGAACATGGCTTTTGAAGGTACTGGGTCACTAGTTTGCTGGCCACCAGGCAGGAACTTGTCTGAGAGCTGGGGAGTGAGCTCCTGGATCCACCCAGACCTGAAGCTGGTTGATTCATGGTGTTTATGGGTGTCCCTTGTTCCCTTTTGCTTGAACAGGCTGAGTCAGGTTCTGTTCCCCCTTAGTGGAGGCCCCACTGGTCCAGCCTGGATAAGCTCTGTGAGTGAGGCAGCTTGGGCAGCTAAAGGGCTTCCCAGGGTATGTTGGACCCTGGCACTGCTGGGTACCCAGTAAGATAGGGGTTGGGGAAGTAGCTGCTGTGTCCTGGGAGTGACTGTGGTGTTGTGGTGAGAGCTGGCTCACAGTGTCCCACAACCCTGCACAGTCTTCTGGAACACGTAGTACATGGAGGGGTATTGTTACATATCTTAGAGATGGGGAGACTGAGGCTCAGAGAGGGAAGCAAGGTGGCTAATGGCCCCCCAGTAGGCAGTCTCCAGCTGTCGGGTTGCTGAGAACCATGGGGTTGTGCTGGGTTTTCTGGGCCACGGCCTCTGCCAGTCCTAGGACTCTGCCTACAGGGGCAGGGTGGGGGAGCCTGGAAGGAGGGCTGGTGGCAGGCAGAGGTGTGGCCACAGCTCCCAGCAGTGTTGGCCACACCTGGGGGAGTGAGAGCAGGGCTGTGAGGCAGAGAATGGGGCAAGCCATGTGGGAATGGGGTCAAGCAGTCCCAGGGGCTAGAGGTCAGAGGGCAGGGAGGGCTGCAGCAGGAGAGGCAGTGGGGCTCCTGGAGAAGTCTGGGGGTGCTCCACAAGAGGACAGGCAGCTCCACAAGGGGCTGAAGGGCTGTGTGTGGGGCTTCACACAGGGGCTGGAGGGAGACTGTGGGGCTCTGGTGTATGGGTAAAAAGGGTTCTTCACACTGGGGAGATCATTGGACACTTTGCTGGTTCCCAGACCTGAGTTCCACAGCCAGGCCTGGAGGCAGGGACAAGCCTAGTGTGACCAGGACCTTTTGCTATCCCTGTGCTTGGATTCCTCCTCCTCTATGGGGGCTGGTTCTTACATTGCCTCTCCTGGTCAACCCTCCAGGGCCCCTGGGGTCTGGAAGCCTCTCTAAGTCTCTGTTTTGGGGGGTGGGAAGCCTCATAGACCACCTGTCAGAGAGTCCTCCCTGGGGAATATCTGGGCCCCACCTTCACCCACCCAGGCCCAAGGGCCTTCTGGGTGGTTGAGCAGGACAGAGACATGCTGTTTGGTTTCTAGGGGTCAAACTGGAGGCAAAAGAAGGCAAAGGGACATCAGAGCCTCATCTCCAGTTCTTACCTGAACGGGAGCCCCCTGTGGTGGGGGGGGGGGTAATCACTGTGGCTTCAGACTCAAACAGTGCCCACTGGCGGAGCATGTGAGACTCTACTCTGTTTGCAATATGAAAAATGGAAAAAGAGAGGTCTGCCACAGGTGGGTCCCAGGCAGCTGTGCGGATGAGGGTGGGGAAGCGTCTGCACTAAAGTGTCTGAAGGTTCCAGCTCTCAATGAAGTGTCTCACTGGTTCTGGTGAGAGGCACAGGCACGCTGCAGCCTTTCTCTCCCAATGCAGACAGCAGCTGTGTGAGGACTCTCGAAAGTAGATACTAGTGAGTGGACTGGGGAGGAAAACTGGCATCTGAAGCACCTGCCAACCAGCGGTGAGCTTCCCTCTTTCCCACTGGTGTCCTCCAGCCAGGACGCAAGGCAGCCTGAGGTCTGGAAGTGGGCATCAGAGCTGACAAGGAGGGGTTGTAGAAATTCCTGCTAGTTCTGGCTCAAAAAGCAAAACAGCAGGCTCCTAACACTGAGCAAGAATGGGAGAGATTTCTATCACTTTCATTCTTTTCTCTGTTATCTCTCACCCCAGCCCCAGGCAGTCCCTCAGTGGTGTCCCCGCAGGGCAGCAGCTGCAGCAGTGGGCGCCCCCAGGCATTTGAAGAGCCAAAGAGGGAAACTTCATCTCTAATCAGAGAACTGTGCTCTCAAGAAGGTGGCGTGAACCTGAATTTTTTTCTCTTTCACACCATCCTTGCTCCACTTGGCCCTAGGTGCTAGCACAGGCATGGGAAGTGCACAGCAGATGTCTTAATGAAAACCCCACTTTTGACCAGAAATCCAAAAGGAAGAATCCCAGGGGAGAGGAAGTATAGAGGAGGACACGGAGGGAGAGCTTAGGAAGGCAACCCCTAGAGTTGCTTATGACCGGCTAGAATCAACCCCAAGCTGAGCATGCATGGGTCTTAAGCAGCATACCACACACTTGGAGAAATCACCTATGGGGTAGACACCACCTGAGTCCCAGAATGGCCACACAGGATAGATCTGAATAGCCCTAAAAGGCTTAGAACATTGAACCAGCACAGAAATCACAACTCACAAAATGCTTATCATAACCAGTTATGCTGATTGCCTGCTAAAACAAGAGTATCTTTATCTCCATATAGGATTTAGACCAGATCCACAGCCTTGTAGAATAATATTCAAAATTTCCAGGATACAATCCAAAATGACTTGGCAACTGGAGAATGAGTAAAAGACAACTTGCATTTTTGTGTGGAACAAAGCAATAAGCAGAACCTAACTTGAGATAGCACAAATGTTAAGATTCAAAGACTTAAGAGCAGCTCTTATAAAAATAATCTAACAAATAAAGGCAAATGCTCCTGAAATCAATGGACCTATTGAAAGGCTCAGTCAGGGACGGGGTGGAATGAAAGAGAGAACCAATTGGAAACATTAGAACTAAAAGATATATAACCAAAATAAAAATGTTCATGGTATGAACTCAGTAGAGTTGACAAAAGGAATAATTAGTGAACATGAACATAGATAAATATTAAGCATCCAATATGAACAATAGGGGGAAAACGATTAAAAGACCTGTCAGACCTGTGGGATATCAAAGGTGTGCAACGCTTATTAAATTGGGATCCCAGAGGAGATGGAAAAAGGAGTGTGACGCAGAAACAAAAAAAAAATCAAAGAAATAATATTTGAAAACTTCTCAAATTTAGTAAAGTACATAAACCTACAGATTTGAGATCAGTGAACTCCAAGCAGCACCAGTCCAAAGAAATTCCTTCTCAGACACATCAAAATCAATTTGCTAAAAACGAATGACAAAGAAAACACTCTGAAGGCAAAAAGAGAAAAATAACAAACTATTTATAAAATGGAAAAATTATCCAAGTGACTTACGATGTCTCTTCGGAAAGCATGGATGGAAGTGGAATGATATTTTAGTGCTAAAAGGAGAGAACTGAAGTCCAGAATTCTATACAGAGCAAAAATATCCTTCAGGAATGAAGGGGAAAGATATACTCAGATGAAACAAAGTGAGGAGACCTCTCTGTACTATTTTTTGCAAATTCCTGTGAGTCTATCATTATTTTGAAATAAAAGGTTAAGGGGAGAAGTGAGGAAATGACTTCAACAGATACTTTCTGAAAGAGGATATTTGGATAGTAAAGAAGTACCATCTTCCTTTGGTGAGATAGTTAACATCATCTGTCATTAAGGAAAGACAGATTCAAACCTCAATGAAATACTACCTCACACCCACTGGAATAGCTAACATAAAAAATATCGACCATACCAAGTACTAGTGAGAGCCCAGAGCAACTAGAACTCTCTCATGTTGCTTGTGGGAATGCAAAATTGTCCAGCTTCTCTGGAAAAGTGTTTGGAAGGTTTCTTATAAAGTTAGATATACCTTTACCATAGGACTCAGAAATCCCACTTCAGGTACTACCCAAGTGAAGTAAAAACTTATGTTTATAAAAATTAATGGACAATGTCCATAGTATCTTTTTTTCCAAACTGGAAACTACCTAACATCTTTCATAGGGTGAACAGGTGAACGAATCCTGGAGCATCCATACTGTGAGATAGGACTGGTGACAGACGGAAACAAACCTCCGGTCATGTGACACCTGCCTGGGTTTCAGTGGCTTGAGGGTGAGGCATCCTGTCTGATTCTATCACACAGCATTCCCGAAAAGCCAGGATGGTGATGACAGAGAACACATGAGTGGCTGTCAGGGGCAAGGGTTGGGGGAGATGTGACTGCAAGTGGGGGGGTTGTGGTGACAAAACTGTGTGGTCTGCATCCTGGTTATGGGGATGTTAAATATAAAAACTGATTAAAATTCATAAAATGCGACATGTGAAATTAATTTTTTTAATTGTCTGAGATGGAGCTGCAGCCCCAGGGCAGGACTGGAACCCCAAGATGACGGAGCTTCAGGCATATGCCTGGTCAGAGCATTCAGGGTGAGGCTCTGGCAGTCTCACTCCTCATGGGACACATGATTGGCAGTGATCTTGTTGTCCCCATCAGCCCTGCAGCTCTGGGTCTCACCCCTCCTGCCAGTATTCTTCCTGGCCTCTACCTCTCGTCCTGCGTCAGGGGGTGCTTGTCCCCTGCCAGCAGTCTAAGCATGGCGCCCGTCCCCATCAGACTGGAGGCTCAGCAGAGGAAATGAGAGGTGGAAACTGTAGTTACTAAGCACCTGCAACCTGCTGGCCTCTGCCAGGTGCCTGTGATACCATCTCATTTACCTGCATACCCTTTACCCACCAGGACTCAGAGGCCCAGCCAAGGGACAGGGGTGTGGGTAGGAAGGACTGGAACTTGAATGCAAGGGTACTCAGCCCTCCCAGTGTGCAGCCAGCCTCCCCTCTGCCCTTGGTTCAGGCCTCTGCCAGCTCTGTCCAACATCTGGCCACACCTTTCGAGCCTGGGCAGAGGGCTGAGGATGCGGGTGATGTGGGGTAGGGGGCCAGAAGCTGATGCAGGAGCTCCTCAGGTCCTCTGCAGGGTCCCAGTATGGGGAGCTAGCAGGGGAAGGCTTTGTGTCCACAGGCCCTCTGGAGAGAGAGGCCATGACCAAGGCACGTGTCTGTCCATCGCTCTGTATGTAACGGTCAAACTGGGTTGTGCTAAAAACTCTCTCCTGCTGTAGCAGAGGACTTGTTAATTAATTAAATGACACTTTGGCTCCCTGCATGGCCAGTGAGTGATAACGAGGCCCCCGTGGCTCTGAGGGATCTGGGACAAGGCAATGAGGGCAGAGGTGGGCGGCAGGGTGGGGTCAGGCTAGGGGACTGGCTGTGCGGGGCAGGCAGGCAGACTGTGCAGACTGGGAGGCTGGGGCCCCACACTCCCTGCTGGCCGTGTAGCTACTCCAGCCATGGACTCCAAGCAGGTACCAGCCTGGGACCTGGAACCATCCTCCCACTTTGCTCTGTCCTCCCCTGTCCCCTGCAGGTCACTCCTTCCCTCATCCAGACAATACACTTTGGGCTGCTGCCTAGGAGGGACATTGTGTGGTTGGCCAAGCATAGGCCTGATGCCCACCAGGGGAGATTCTCCCCATCTTGGTCTTCCCTGTCTCCTGCCTGCCTGTAGCATCTGAAGTGGCCCCTCAGGTGCCTCTACATCTGTCCCACCATCCCTGGTGTCCCTTGCCACCCGCTGCCTGGCCCCAAGGCTTGGCTTCCCCCACCACACTGTGGGTTGGCCAAGAAGGCAATGTCTAGTCATCTGGGAGTTTGAGGTTCCCAGCAAGGAGGCTGGAACAGGACACCAAGATCCATGAGCCCTTACTATGGGGGGCAAGCCCTGTGCTGGGCTGGGCTGGCCTCCACTGGTCCAAACATTCCCAGGATTGGTGTCTATAGCATTAGCTGCTTGTGGCTCCACTTACCTAGTGCCAATTTTCCCAGGAAGAGAACCTTGGGTCTGGGTCTTCAACTGGGTAAGTATCTACCAGGGTAAGGTACCTCACTCCCAGCTCCCCTTAAAGCTGGGTCACTTACTTCTGATCAATGGGAGACATGGGAATGACATGTGCAACTTTCGGGAAATTATCTTTAAGAGCAGCACAGGCCGCTCTTCTCTGCTCCTGCCTGGTGGTCACACGGTGGATGTGAGATGTAAGACCAGGGATGAGGAAGAACCATGTGAGGTGCAGGTCAGGGCCAGGGACACTGAAATTATCCTTCTCCATGAAGACAGAGTTGGCATGTGAGGGTGAGCCAAAGCAAGCCGCAGCTCAGAGAAGCAGAGCTGAAGCCCTGATCTCACTTCACCTGAATCCCTAATAGCACCAGACCTTTCATTTACATGGGCCAATCCCTCCCTTTGCAGTTTAAGCCAGTTTGAGTTGGATTTTCTGCTATAGGCCACTGAAAACTTCCCAGAAGACACCTTGGGGGAGACTGTGGTAGGTGGGTCCTGAGTGTGGCTCTGAGTAGTTGCCCAGACCAGGCAGAGGGCAGTTGTCCCCAGGACAGAAGTGGCCTAGGACCAAGAACCTGGCAGCCCCTGGTTCCCATGCCCAGGACACCAGGCAGGTCTGCATTTGGCTCGATATAAAATTCTCAGGCAGCACCTCATACCTTTTCTGGATCTGTGAAAAGCACAGCATGAACTCTATATAATCCTTAAGGGTTATTTGTGTTGCCACTGGTTTCTCCAAGACCTCCCTCCTCTGGCTGCACCTACCCACCAAGCATAGGGGCACACGGCATATACAAACACACATGCACTTACACATATACATGGGGCCTGTGCACATCTTGTGTGTTTCCGTGCACATGCACCCTGTTTGCAGATCGTGTGCATGCCCTGTGTGTGTGTGTGTGTGTGCTTGTCTATGTACACAGCAGGTACACACTTCTACACACAGGGTGCACAAGTGCATGTGAAAATGTACACAGGGTGTGTAGATATACACATGTGTAAATACACAAGATACACGTGTAAGGAGTGTGAGCATAGGTTCACTCCAGCATACATGTGCACATGTATAAGCCACAGGTACACATAATACACCCACACAAATACCCAGGGCTGACACACACGGGTACATGCCAATACACCCTACTCTCCACACTGATTCAGCAGAGACAGAGTGTTGGATAGGGGCACAGGGTGGGCCCAGAAACACCACAGGGGAGCCTCTGGGTAGCTTGGCTGCAGCAGGGCAGAGGTTGGAACCTCAGCTCCAAGAGCCCATGCCCCAGGCTGTGTGTGACTCAGATCGGTCCCCAGGGAACCAAAGCCCAATACCCTTCCTCACTTGCAAAATGGGCATCTGGCCCCCTCACAGGGTACTATGAAACCGAGGGAGATGTAGATGGGGGAAAATCACAGAGCCGTCCATTCAGGGCAGGCCCCTTCCCCACACGGAGAGCTGCCCCCTTTTCACCCCACCTGGATCTGGGAACCTGTGGCCCCTGTTCTCACCTCGCCACTACTTCTGCCCTGAGATATCCAGAGGCTGGAGAACCAGCAGAGCTCCCAGATCCCGAGTTCTAGGCTGCACACCTGGGCCACTGTGCACTGGGGCTTCAGTTCCTCTAGGGCAGTGGTGGGGAAGGGAGCAGGAGATGGCTCTGTGTCTTTCCTCCTGTTATTTCAGGGGGAGTAACCTTCCCCACCTCCTCAGGCTTTGGGGAGCTGCTGTTCTTCACGCCATCTAAATCTGGGGCCAGCAGGTCACCAGCAGCTGTGGGCACTAAGGAGGTGAGCCCGGGGAGATAAGTTACACAATCTGTGGCCCCATTCGTGACCCAAATCACCAGCCTGACCCACTCCGGGCACTGTGCAGAGTGCACACTGGGGTGTGACATGGGGGTGTTCATGGGTGTGAGCTGAAACCGGTGCCTCCACACACACACATGCACACACACGTACATGCACACGGCCCACAAACTATCTGACAGATATTCTCAGTCAGTGGCACATCCTGAACACCCCCAGATCCTGTCCAAGGATCTGGATCCAGCCATGGATCTGACCATGGCAGGAGCCAGACCCACAGCCCATGGGGACCCTGGTCCTGCATACAGCCTTATCCTCTGTTAAGGACATTGTTCTCTCTTGGCCACCTCCACCTGGGTCACTGCCAGCCTTCCCACCAAGCCTGCAAAGGGAGCCACATTCTGTCCCACACCCAGGCCCCTGGGTGTGTCCTCAGATAGAAATATTCTGACACTGTGAGTGCACCTAGAGGGACAGACCCTCGGCCCAGGGACTATCCAGGGTCAGAGCTGGGATGAGGCTGTTTGCCTGGTGAAGGGGCAGCAACCTGGGCTCCACTGTCCACCCACGTGGGCATCCCAGCACCCTGGCAAACCTCAGGCTGCTATCTTACCATCACTCTCATGCACTGTGTCCTCCTGACAACCATACCCCACCCCACCCCAGCAGCTCCTGTACCTCCCTCACACCAGCCTGACTCCAGCACTGACATCCTTCTTCCATCACCATCAAAACTGGGGGTGGGGGTAAGGGGAAAACCATGCAGTCTGCAGACTCTCATATTGCCAACTGCATCTTCATCAGGCACCCCAGTGCCGTCATCAGCACAGGCACCACCCAATCCCCAGACAGCCATCCCTAGCCTGCGCCACCCCTGTACCACCAGGTGCTTGCCCTCCTTCGGCAGGCCAAGCCACACGGGCCAGGCTTGTACTTGTGATGGGCCGGGCCGGGCCAGGCTTCCAAGCCACAGCCCCATCCTCCTGCCCTAGATGCCCACGGGCCCAGCCCCCTCGGGCTTTGCATGGTGCCTGTCCTCTGCCTGCAGGCCCCAGGGCCTGCTCAGCTCCCGTTGTTTCCCCTCTGCTAATTCCCTAAATGAGCACTAATGGAAACTGCTCGGGCTGGCTGGGCTAGGTTTTTGTTGCCTATTTGTTTATTTTTTTCTCTTTGCTTGTAACTCCTTTTTTCTACCCTCTAAATTGGAGAGGCTCAGGGAATTCACAATTCACCCTCCTTGCTCTGGTTTCAGCATGCTCCTCTCTGCTTCCTTAATTATCTAATTTGTAATATTTCCTCTCCCCTCCCTTTCATCTCTCTCTGAACACCCTGACCAGTTAAAATAAATATGTATTTTTAATTTTGAGGCACCTAATTTAATCTGGCAGACAGTGCTCCACCATTCTCCAGCAGACATCTCCATATGAGTCACTTCACAGGCCACCAGGCTCGCTGGGCTCTCCTCTCCAGCCAGCGTTGCCTGGGGAGAGGCCCCAGGTAGAGCTCCCAGGAGCCAGGCCCAGGATGGCAGGAAAGTCAAGGTGGTTCCTGGCCCCTAGGTGTCCCTGTCTCATTTTCCTTCTATTCTCTAGAACCTTTCATGGCACACAGGCAAGTGACCTGAGGCCTTGAGCAGGTAGCAGAGACCTCTGGGCTGCATTAGGCTTATTTCTGACCTGCCCCTAACTTCTCAGTGCAGGCCTCAGTTGGCAGGGTGGAGCCTGGCTCACTGTTCCTGTCCCACAACCTACAGCTACACTAGCTGTGTCTCTAGAGATCATGCCTCTCCCACCTGCTGGCCCATTGTGCTATCTTCCTGGGACCTGACATGGAGCCCTGACTGTGGGCTTCATCCCTGGCTGTTCTGCTTGGGGACAGGACAGCTGAGAGGACAGGGAAGCAAGAGCCCAGCTCTGAAGGGGATGGGGCCTCATGCAGAGAGCTTGGACCTCCACTCACCCAAACCCCTGTCCCAACCCATCATCTCTAACCTGCTGGATGGAAGTGTTTAGTGAGCAGCTTGTCTCCCAAGCAAAGTCTTCCACACCTAGTCTGCTCATCCTTGCATTCATTCATTCATTTGGCCATTCATTTATTCAAAGCACATCTGGCCAAGTGCGAGGTGCTCTAGGGATTGAGAAATGCAGCATGTGAGGAGGTGGCTTCAAAATCAGGAAGTCCCTGGGCATGGGGGGCAGAGCGGCCTGAGTGTTCTCTCTCTTTCTCTGGCCATGGCCATCGCTCTGAGGCTCACAGTCCCAGGGTCTGCAGCCCCTCTGCAGACTAGTTGTGAAAGACTTTGCTTGGGAGACAAGCTGCTCACTAATCCAGGGACATTAAAGCACTTCTATTCAGCAGGTTAGAGATGATGGGCTGGGACAGGGGTTTGGGTGAGTGGAGGCGAGAACAGCAGGAAGGAGTCCAGT
This sequence comes from Galagoides demidoff, assembly GCA_963574575.1. Classification (NCBI taxonomy): domain Eukaryota; kingdom Metazoa; phylum Chordata; class Mammalia; order Primates; family Galagidae; genus Galagoides; species Galagoides demidoff. Next base: position 160,778 of record CAUYQV010086667.1, on the reverse strand, counting down.
CCGCACTGGATACAGGACGGGGAGGAAGGATACCAGGAAGGAGTCCACTCCACACTCTGCTCACAAGGCTCTCAGAGCTCTGGCATCACTGCATCAAAGACACTCATAAGTAAGGGTGGGCCCCACCTCCCCTCCAGGTGGCACTGACTCTGCACCAGTTCCTTGGATGACACAAGAGGTGCCCTCTTGCGCTCACAGCTCCCTTCCTAGGAGCCCATGAGCTATGGCTGGGTTGCATCCATCGGGGGTCCCTGCAGAGGCTTGAGTGTCATTTGAGGCCATGTGGGGTACAGTGCAGTGGGCAGGTCCCAGGATTAGGAAAAAAATCCAAGGATGGTGCCACCTTACCTGGCTGTGTGATCCAGGGCCACCCAGGTCCGATGTGCCGGTTGTGTCCACATGCGAGTATGTGTAAACTTGATGTCTGCGTTTTTATGCTTGTGTGTGCATACACACGTGCACATGCCGCTGTGCACACCTAGGCTGAGACCCGTGGGAGACGGAGGCCCTGAGGGCCCAGCTGTGGTGGAGGGCAGAGAGGAGGTGATTTCACATCCCAGATTAGTGAGCTGGCCTAGGGCCATGTGCTGCAGAGGGGAGGGGACCAGTGCAGAGTGATGTGGGTCCCTGGAGATGTCAGGAGCTGCTCCCCCTTGCCTGCACATCACCCCCATAACTGGACTTCTCACGTCTCCACTCATCACACAGCGGCCTAGTCAAGCCTCCCTGGGCTAAGGCCTGAGCTGGGGTCTGGGATGGGGCAGAAATGGATGCTCCAGGCCCTGCCACCCCTTCTGCTGAGAGACAGGTGACACAGCACAGGAGCTGCCTGGGAGAGTTGGTGAATAAGATATGGGAAGAGCTTGGTGAGGCAGGATCCTCCCTACCCCCAGATTCCAGAATGAGATGGGCATTAAATGAGCCACTAGCTGGATCAGGAGACAGGCAGGAAAGAGCCACACAGACTCAGTTCTCAGCACCCTGAGTTACCCAAACCAGGCAGGTCCATTCTCTTCAATATCATCAAAATTAATGTTGTCTTTACTATTCCCAAAAGCACCACCACTACTACTACCACCCTCACAACTGGCATAAACACCATTAATATGATCACTATCACCATCACCACCATCACCTGTCTTCCACATCAGACTGCAGGCGGAGGACCATTAGGGGCAGGTGGCTACTGGGCAGATTGGTCTGGAAGAACAGGAGAGGATTTTCCAGGTTATTTGCTGTCTGTATGATCTTGTACATTGATTTGCTGTCTCTGAACCTCAGTTTCCCTAACTTTCAGAGGGGAATTTTGTTCTCTAACCTCTCTACTTTCCAATGTTTTTGAGTGTGAAATAAATTGAAATATTTGAAAGTGTGTAAATATTAAAGTACTGAACAAATGTGCATTATCATCACCATGTGAAGTCCATTCCCAGTAGCGCCCCCTCCTCGGTCCCCCTCCCAGCAACCACACATTTGCCAGGTTGGGGAGGGCTGCAGTTCTAGGAACCAACCCCAGGAGCTGGAAGATTGATTCCACCTTTGACTGGAATGCAAATAGTATGCAAATGAACATGCAAATTTCCTGTATTCCTTTGGGAGATCCCAGCTTTGGAGGTCCAGCCCACCTCCCAGCAGGAGCCTGGTCCTCAGGGTGGGCCGCCCTGCCTCTGGCTTAGAGCTTGGTGAGGGACTGGGGTGGAGGAGTCAGAGGAGGAAGAATAAGGATTTGAAACATCAGTACCTGCTTGAAAACGCAATAGGACAGCACTGCTGCCCCGTCACTGTTTGGTGAAACATCCGCATGTCCCTACTTAATCCAGTTCTCCCTGGGTATTCTTGCAGTTCCTGGACTCAGGCATCACCAGTGGGCACTCGGGCTTTGAGGAGAGACACAAGAGGTGATCCCTTTGTGTCTCACCCCTCAATTAGTCCCAGACCACAATATGTCAACAACAGAGGGTGGCTAGACACTGAGGCAAGGGATGCCCTCACCCCAGGGCAGGGGAGGTTTCCTTGGGTATAGAAAGAATCTCAGGACAAAGGTAGCCAGGGTGGACCAGGACAGGCCTAGTGAGTGGGGAAGGGCTTGGGATTCATGGTCACTGGAGGCTCTGAAGCCTTAGAGGACAAAGTCACACCTACCCTTACAAAAGACCTCTGATCCCACAGGCAAATGAAGGCCATGTTTCCCAGGTGCACACTCTTAGGCCGAGTTGGCTCCTCCTAGAGGGTGAGCTGGACCACCAAGGCTCATCCTCAGAGTGACAGATTAGAGGACATTCGGGGGGGCCTGATCTGGGGGACCTCAAGAGCCCCTTTGTGCCCAGGCCCTGAAGGGCACATAGCCTCCGTCTTGGGAACAAGGGTGCTGGGGGTGGGGTAGAGGACTGGCTGGTGTGGGCAGGGTGCCAGGCCCAGAAGAAGGGCTTGATAAATACTGGTTGATGCCCATCCTCAGGGTGTGACCAGGATGTGATAGGGATCAGGGCTTAGTCTATGACTGTAGATCAGAAATCAGCATGTGCCCAGAGTTGGGCTCAATGTTCAAGAATCAGAGCTTGGTGTGATGAGGAATCAGGGTCAGTATGTGACCAGAGCTCAGGTGGGGATTAGGGGTCAGATACTCTAGAAACAGAGTCAGTGCTGAGTCAGGGTGTTGTGAGGACTGGGAGCAGTTCTCTGTTATGAGGTGACTGTCCCCTTGCCCTTCCTTTCTGCTGTCAATCCTGAAAGTTCCCAGCAAAGAATAAGCTCATGACTCTGGGCCCTACTCTGGTCAGACCGCAAATGCTCATGTTGGTCCTGGCCCCTAGCCGTGTGACTTTGGGGAGGTCCCAGCCCCTCTTGGAAGTGCAGTTCTTCCAGCTCTGCAACGGGACCATCCCTGCCCCCTCTGCCAACTGCTGAGACCATGTCAAGAGAAGATGCATCAGGACATTTGCAGGGGTCCTTCAGGCCCTGAGGACCTCCCCCGCAATTGGGAGCCCTACAACCACAGTGCTGACTGGCTGCTGCCACCTTGCAAGGCCCTTAACCTGCTTCTTCTCCACCCAGCACCCCCCCAGGCAGTGTCAGGAAAACCCGAGATGGCACCTGGTTCTCACAAGGAAAGTTGTAAGAATAAGTGGTTGAAATATCCCCAAACCACCACCTTCCTTGCTGCTGCCTCCCCCAGGGAGACCAGAGAAGCCAAGGAGGGTGCCCAAGGAGTCGGGTCCCCTCCAGTTACATAAGGTCATCCTTGGGAGAAGGCTGAGGACTTGGCATCAGCACAAAGGCAGGAGAAAACCTGGCACCTCAGCCTCATGGCTGGGTCCTTGTCTGGTGGCCTTTGTGTGGGAGTCTGGGAGGCTTGTGCTTCTCAGGCAGACATTGCCAGTGGTCGTGAGGAATGGGTGGGAGAAATGCTTCAAAGCACTGAGTCTCGAGTCTCCCCCAAACAAGTGGTGAGGAAATGCTCCTTCCCTCCTTTTCCTCTTTGGCAGCCTGACCTGGGCCTGGGCTCCAGGGACCTGCTGTGTGTCCTAGGCCAGCTCCTGGACCTCTGTGAGCCATCCCCAGAGAGTGCAGGAAGATGGCAGCTGCAGCCACAGAAGGGTCTTGGCAGAGTTCAGAGTGGGATGGGACACTCCCCTGACCCTAGCCCTTTTCCTGCCTGCTTGCCCCTGCCCTCTGCCCACTGAGGTGAGCCTGTAGGAACTCACCTTGGAGGGAAGCATCCTCAGGTGCTCCCAAAAGAAGCATGTGCCCTACCTGGGCTGCAGGGCCCTTAGCTCTTCATGGCCTGGCATTCTCCAAGTGACCCTCAATCTGTGAGGGGAGGTGCTTACTCAGGATTGGGGAGAGCAGGCTGGCTTCTCAAGCCTCACTAAGAGGCAGTGGAAGCGGGGGGAGAGCTAGGGTATGAGGCTGCAGCAGGCCTGAGGCAGGTGTGAGCATTCACCTGTGGGAATGCAACAGCCCAGGGTCTAGGACCGCTGTCTCCCGGCCCTCCCTGGGGAGCACCACTAGCTCAGGCCTTCCTGCAGTGTGTGGGTACTGGTGGGTAGGCACAGAGGGCTAGAGAGGGGGTACATGTGGCTTGTCACTGGGCCATAGGGGAACTGTACTCCAGGGCACTGCAGAGTGGGAGCAGGAGCTGCAGGGGATGGGGTGTGGGGAGACAAGCTCCCACCTACAGCACCTTACTGAGCCAGAGGGGCTGGAAAAGGGCATCCTAGCCCCTGTGCTAGGCTGAGTTGTGTGGACAGAAGAGGCAGCAGTGAAGCTGGGAAGCTGGCTCTGAGCAGGGAGGCTCACAGTACACGGATGTTCCCAGTCCAGACTGGGCCCCCCTGTTGCTCTATAACCCCAACCAAGGCTACAGTGGCAGATGCTGTCACTGTCTCCATTTTACAGATGAAGCAGACACAGCACAGAGGGGATAAGTGTGTTTCCTGAGGACAAGTAGTTAAAAAATAGAGGTGCCAGAACATAACCCAGCCTGTTGGGCTGTGGTGACTATAGTGACCCATCCAAATGTGCCCCCACTCTCTCCTGGAGCCCCTGTGTGGGAACAGGAGAGTCTGGGCTCACCTGGTCACTAGCTGGGCCTATAGCCACAGCACTTGCACCCTCTGCCTGGAGCCCCACCATGAAGGGAACCTCAGGACTTGGATGGAGGCCAGATACTGGCTCAGATGACCATCCAGAAAGGTGCTTTCCAATATAGTAGCCACCAACCACATGTGACTATTTAAGTTTACATGAATTTAAGTCAGTAAAATTAAAAATTCAGTTTCCCAGTCCATAGGCCACATTTTAAGCACTCAGCAGCCACTGTGGCCAGTGTGGCCTTGCAGCAAGGCACAGACATGAGACATTGCTACTGTTGCAGGAGGTTCCCTGGACAGAGGCCTCGAGAGACTGTTCCTAGGCTCAGGTGCCTAGGCCTCGAGGTCAGGCCTTCTCTGTCCTTTGCCACCCCAGTCCAGGGTGGAAGCCCAGGAAAGAGGTGAGAAGAGGCCAGGAGGGAAGAGAGAAAAGGGGCGGGGCTTGTGGGGGGGAACGCCAGACTCCTGGGGGCCTGGGCCTACCTCCTTATAACCCTTCTCCCTCCCCTCTGGCCCTGCATTGGGGTGGCTGGAAAGCAATCCAGGCCTGAGTCCCCTCCACATATGCAGACTTGGCCTAGGCTGGCGGAACTTCAGGGAACTGAGACTGACTGCATCTCCCCAGACCTGTCCTCCTGCTTGTCTTTGTCGCCCTTAACCCTGGGCGGGCCTTAGGGTGCAGCGTCCTTGCAGAGGGGCCAACTACTCTGATGCCCTTTGCTGGGCGCAGGCAGGAGCAGGAGGCTCTGCACAGAGGGGCCAGGGAGGGTTCCAGAATGTTTGACCTTGCTGATGGGTGTGCTTAGATAGGGGCGAATGCAACGTGCCTGGGACACAGAAATGAACCATGCCTGATTAGAAGACCAAGGCAGGCTTCTTGGAGGAGAAGCCAGCAGTCTACTTTTAGAACCTTGTTAATGGGAGCCTCTGCCCTCGCCATCACTTTCTCAGAGTAAACCCTTTTCCCTGACTTTCCTAACATCTTAACAACACAGGGGGCCTTTGGGTTGAGCTGGGGATGTGAGGAGCTTAGGGGTACACAATGACAAAGCCTTGGGGTGGCATGGCGGGAACTCTGAATGTCCTGACTATGAGGCCAATTGCAGGAAGTTGCTCCCACAATTAATTACCATGTCTGTGCATTGCCAACTATTCGCTGTGTGCAGCCTGCACAGCACACAGGGCCTTCAGCCTCTGGCCTGCAGAGCTCATGAGCCGCTGGAAACCCTGTCTTCCTCCTGCTTACTCCTGTAACACTTCAGTTCTGGGGGAGGGGAGGTGGAGGAAGTCCCTGAAGTCAGGGTGAGAGCTCAGACAAGACTCAGGGAGCTTGGATCTAGCCTGCCCTGGTGCCGCCTGTGATCTCCCTGAGGATGAGATGGTCCAGTGTGAAATAGCTGGAAATGTTTGATGAAAATATTTCAAACTCTATGTGAAAACACCACACTGTACCCTAGAATTGCATTAATGTACATAGTTATCATTTAATAAAAAAAAAGTTAAAAAAAAAAAGAAATAGCTGGAAACATAGGTCAGCAGTTCTCAACTTGTGGGCCACAATCCACAGGAACTGTATTAAAGGGTTGTGGCATTAGGAAGGTTAAGAATCACTGAGATAAGTCTTCAAGGCGCTCTTCCCACTCCCCCTCTGGGGCACCCTGGCCCTGTCCCACCTCTATTTTCTTTTTTTTTTTTTTTTGGCCAGGGCTGGGTTTGAACCCGCCACCTCCGGCATATGGGGCTAGCGCCCTACTCCTTTAAGCCACAGGCGCCGCCCCCCCCCCACCTCTATTTTCCATCCCTCAGGGATGCCTTTGAGTCTACAAGGAGCCTTGGGACAAAGGCCTGATTGTAAACTGCCACAGGTCAGGACTCACGTGCAATGAGTTTGATTTCAAAGAGGGTCACAGCTGGGTCTAAGGCTATGGTCAGGGACTGGTCAGGGCATTTTCTTCCTTCCAGGACTGAAGGAGGAAAAGCTGCAGCCACCAATTCCACCCTCCAGGTGCTGAGCCAAACCTGGCTTTCCTGGGGCTATGGCCAGGCCCCCAGAAAGAGACGAATTTGGGTGTGAGGTGTGTAGTGGCAAGGAGAGCGTGGGATGTCATTTGAGGCAAATCTCAGGAAAACCAGTCATTGGTTTAGCATTCTAGAATCCTGGAGTGCCTGTGCTGTTAGAAGCTTTCAAAATCATTAAGTCAAGGTATGTGTGTACCAACAGGGAAACTGAGGCTGCAGGAGGGTGAATGTGACTCTATCTGAGGGCAGGCAGCTAAGAGTTGAGTCCCGTGAGCAGAGCGCAGAACTCCCTACACCTGATCACCAGTGACCTCCTCTCCTCTGGGCCAGTGGGAGGGGCCAGTGACCTCCTCTCCTCTGTGCAACGGAAGGTGGGGCTATCTAGTCCTGGGTTGGGGTGGGGAGGCAATTTTCTAAAAGGACAGCCTAGGGAGGGAAGCAGGAGCCCCAAGCAGGCAGGGAAAAGCACAGACCTGCCTAGAAGCCCCGTTCTGAGAGGGGAGACTTCTTTGCCCTAGACGACCAAGTTGGCAGGGCATCGGCCTTGTCCTGAGTCCCCAGGGTGGGATCCCAAAGCAGGGAAGAAGGGGCCGGTGACAGAACAAGGTCTGAAATTCCACTCCAAGATGCTGCCGCCTCACCGCAGCCTTGAGGCCTAACGTCAGAGGCCCCCTGGTGGCCATGGATGCCTGTGCAGCCAGGAGACTAGAGCAAGGTCGAACAGCGCCAGTATCCGGTTGACGGTGGGCAGAGGAGGCAGGGGGTCCTCAGAGGCAGCACCGGCCACCCCTCCTCTTTGTCTATAATATTCCCAAAGAAGGCTTATTCCCAGGAAGAAGATATGGTGCTGCCCATGAGGCTAGAGGGGGGTGGAGGACCTCTCCCGACCTTCCCTTACTGCCTCCAGGTTTAGGCCTCTACCGCCCTTCTGACCAGTCCCTTGGGATACCCTGGCTGGCCTTTCACAAGGGTTAATTTGGACACAGTTCTGTCTGGTGAGCCGAGCACAGTGCCTGATTGCCTTGAGCCTCCGCTTCATTACTTGACATGGTGGTCAGAGGGAGATGGCATTGATTGGGGGCCAGGGCAGAACAATGTGGGGTGGGTCCTGGCTTTCAGGCTGAGAATGTGACCGTGACTGTGAATTAATTGTGCTGGTGACAGAGGTGGCTCCCTAACAGAGACCCTGGCTGGATCTGCTGAGAGAAGCAGACAGGTGGACCAGATGTCAGGCTTGAGCAGCAATGGTGCCAATGGCCTGCCACGATGGTAAGTAAGCAAAGCATTGGACATCCATGCAGAGGGTTTCACATCAGAGTGGACCACAATGGTGAAACAGAGCAAGGGGCTTGAGACAGAAACTCCCTGCTGGTGAAAGACCTGAGGTCACTCTCCTGAGGTCATTCCTCTGGGACTTGGTTCTCAGCTAAAGAGCCCCCTTTAGGCACCTGGCCAGAGCTCCAAGCAGAAGAGGGACAGCCAAAGGGGCCTGTCTCCATCAGCTGATGGAGAACAATGTCCAGATGCAGGACTGGGATGTCTCTAATGTCACCAAGTCAAAGGAGAATGGACCATGGGGAAGACGGGGACAGCCGCACAGGGTCAGTAGCAGGTTAGACCTCCCTTTCAAGCCCATCTCCTTTTCCTTCCCTCCCCAAACTCCTCCCCAGCAACGTGCAGAATGGGAGTGGCCTCAAGGAAGGCCTGGGCAAACCCAACCTGAGCAATTCACAGCCCCAACATCTGATCCTCTTGGATGGGGTCTGGGGCATTACCTCTGACTTTCTCTCCTGCCCACCAGCCCGCTCTCACACTCCTCTCCACACACCATCCTTCTATCTGGACACCCCCATCCACTCAATCCTGCACCTAGGCTGTCCATCCCTATCCACCCAACCCTACCAGCCTCACCTCTCTCCTTCACTCCCCACCTTCCATCCATTCTTCCATAGGTCCTTCCAGTCATCTGTCCATCTAAGCATCCCTTCCCATCACTTCCCTCTACATCCACCTGCCTCGTCAGTCCTTCCATCAGCCGTCCACCCACGCACCTGTATTGTCTATTCACACCCCGAACTTCCGTCCCTCGATTCATTCGTCGGACCCTCCATCATCCACCATCTATCCATCCAGGCGGCCACTCCCCTGCTCCTGGGGAGGCAGAGAGCAGAGACCCAACTCCCGGCTTTCCTGCTGCACCAGGCAGGAGCCGGGCTTCCCCAGGTGTGCGCGGGAGTGCGCGGTTCATCCGCCCCCCACCCTTATTGCGCTCCCCTCCCCCGCCCCCGCCCCCCGCTCGCGCTCCCCCTCTAATGTGTGATCTGGAAGCTCTATAAAGCCTGATGTAATCCGTAATGCAGTCTCTGGCTCCCGATTCGGGATCCAGTTTCAGAGAGAGAGAGATTGGGGAGCGCCGGCAGCCGGGTGGGGGGAAGCTGCTCTCGCCTCTCTCCTCCTCCTCCTCAACGTCCTCGGCCTCCTCCTCCTCCTCCCCGCGCCGCCCCGCCCCCGGCTCGGCTCGGCAGGCCCCCCCCTCAGGAAGGGGAAAAAAGGCGAGAAGAGCGGGGCAGGCGAGAGGAGCGGAGCGGCGGCGGCCGGAGAGGGAGCGGCGGGCGCAGGCGGCGGCGGCGGGCGCGGCGTTGGCGGCGGCCCCGGCGGAGAGAGCACGGAGCCGGCGAGCCGGGAGCACAGGCGGCCGCGCCGCGTCCTGGCCGGGCCCGGGCCCGCGCGCCCCGCACAGCCCGCAGCGCGGGCATCGGGACCCTCTGGACGCCCGGGGGCTCCTGCAGACTGGGGGAAGGGAGGGGGCCTGCGTGCGCCGGCGGGTGCGCTCCAAGGGGCGTCCCGGCGAGGCCCGGAGACGGCTGGGGGCGGCGGCGGCAGGAAGAGCCCCCCCTCCGGTCCGGCGCCGGACTCGGCCGCTGGCGACGCGGGGCGCTCCCTGGGATTTGCAACTCGCCGGATCAAGTCCTCGCCGGCGGGGCCGCCGCTACTGGGGAAGGTAAGGAAGGCTTCGGTGGGGGTTTGGGGTCGCGGCAGGAGGGGGCTCAGCGAGGGCGGGAGGAGGCGGGGGAGGGGCGGGTGCCCGGACTTCTTAACTTCGCCGTTTGGGGCTTCTTCGCAGCTCCGAGGTTTGCGCTGGGAGCTCGGGAGTTTGGACCCCCCAGCCCCCTGCTTCCTCCAGCGGTGGCAAGGAATGTGGCAGGTCCTTGCGAACCCGCATTGGGCAGGCTGAGGAGGGGGCGACCCTGGACGTAGGAGAGGCTGCTCTGCGTTGTTCACCTCCCCCCAATCCATACACTCAGCCTAGCAGGCTGGCAGCCTCCCCATCACATGCACAGACCCAGAGCAGGCTGGGGAGGGCGTTCCCCTTGCACCCCCAACACATACCGACGCCGGCAGGGGTCTAAGGGAACCCCTCATCGGCCCCCCTCAGCCACACATAGACCCGGGCAGGCTCAGGAGAGATACCCCTTGTGTGTACCCTCTTCTAATCACATCTAGAGCTCCCTACAGACATTGTATAGGGGCCGAGACATCCTCCCTCCACGCACAGAGCCGGGGGCAGGCTTGAGAAGCACCCAGACCCCTTGAAGCCGTTACCCATAGACCTGCCATTGGCAATGGAGACTCCTCGGAGAGGTTCTTCACCCCCCACTCCCAATTCTGCTGGAGGGCTATTTTGGCGCCCCCCCCCCCCAACACACACTCGGACGCCCTCGCTTGTTCCCTCCTTGTCTACCTTTCCACTCGGTCGGACAGGCCGCGCGAATCAGCCGCTCTGAACTTTGGGTCGGCCCCATACCCTCTCCGCGCAAAGCTGCGGGGCCGGGCGCCGAGCACTCCCGGGTCCGCGTCCCCAGCGAGCTGCGGCCGCTGGCCCTCCAGTACCGCCGCGTTCGTAAGAGCCACGCGGAGCTGCCTGGAGGAAGGAGCATGGCCCCCGCCCCCTCCCGGCGAATACGGGAGCTTTGGCCCCGGCCAGGAACCCTCTCCGCTGGTTCCGCAGCCCTCCGGGCGGAGCAGAGCGCGCCTCTGGCATTGGTAGGGGACGGCAGAGCTGAGAACCTCCGCTGAGCGAGGTGGCGGAGAGGGCTTGTTGGAGGCTGCGGTTCCGAGCCCCAGTCCCTCCGCCCGGCAACGGTGGCTCCTGCTTGGTCACTCCCCGGCAGCCCCTGCTAGCGCCCAGCCTGGCAACGAGACCCAGGCCCACTGGGCAGCGGAATCCTTCCACTCTTATTTTGGGCTTCCAAGTTTCTCGGAGTGTAAGGACCTGGGCTGGGACCTGAAGAGCCCTAACCCCCTTCCCTCAGCACCCTTCCCTTGGAGAGCTCCCCGTCATTCTCCCGCGGCTGGGGTGCAAATTCCTCAGCGGCAGCTCTGGAATAGTTGAAAGGCAGGAAGGAGTGTGGGTGGGCAAGGGGCGCACCCCCGCTCCAGAGAAAGCGCTTGGCGTGTGTTAGGGAGGGGGCTGGGAGGTCCGCACCCCAGCCCCTCCCTTGGGACTCAAGTAGACCCTCTGTGCCCTCCTGGTCAGGCACAGACACACGCCCCCTCCAAAGAGGAGCCGCCGCGGGGAAGCAGCAGCGGTGGCGCGGGAGGAAGCGTGGGGGTAACGGAAGCCCGGGACCCTTTTCATATCTGGGAGGTCGCATACCGTGTTTGGGGTCTGGAGGGGCTACTATAACGTCCCCCAGAACCCTCAAGCATTCCATTCTTCCGCGACCCTCGCACCTGAGGAGGCAAAAAAGGAGGTCGAGGGGGAAGCCTTTCCTTTCTGGACCCGCGGCGGCAGCAAAACTCTACGCCCTGCTCGCTGGGGTGCCGCCAGGTCTGGCTTTGAGAACCCCAGCAAGGTCAAGCAGGGGAAGGGGGTAGCGGAGGGGTTCCGGGGCGCGTCCCCGCCCACAAGGACTCGGGACCTGGGAAGCGATGTGGGCAGCCCGCAGAGTCAGCCCCGGGCGCCCGCCGCCCGCGCCCGGTCCCTGGAGGCGGATGTGGCGCGCGTCCGGGATCCCGGAGCGCCTGGCGCTCTCCCTCTTGGCTCGCTCGCGGGTCCTCGTAGCTGTTTTCAGACTTGTTGCGCCTCGATCTGGGGGGCGGGAGGCTGGCCCAGGAGCTCCGAGCCTGGAGGCCGGGGGTGAGCCGGAGCAGCACGCGGCTCCGCGGGCGGGCGCTGCGCTGGGGGCGAGAGCCGGCACTTTGCCGCCTCCGATACCTGGGAAGGGCGCCTGTTGCCGCCGCGGTCCCGCGCGGGGGCGGCGAGATGGCGACTCGTAGCCCTCGGCATCACGCCGCACTCCTCCGGATCCCGGGCCAGGGAGAGGACCAGTCAAGCTGTGAAGCCCTTATGGTCCCTTCCCGTGCTCCAGGTTCCGGGCCCTCTTGGCCTCGGTGTCCGCGTCTGTGAAATGGGGCGCAGGCTCTGCTCTCGGAGCCCTCCCAGCCCCGACCCTTCGCGCGCGCTCATCCCGAGATCTAATGTGCTGGGTCCGCAGCGTGCTGAGTCTGCGGCGTCCGGACGGGCTGGGTCGTAGGGAGCTCGGGCCTGCGGCCACACAGCCGCGGGGCCGAGCAGGAGCGCGTTCCTGGCAAGGCCGGCCGAGCGCTCCAGGTTCAGGCAGCTTCCTGCGGCGCCCTCTCCCCCTGGCCTACTGGCCTGGCCCGGCCCCGCCTCCTAGAGCGGGCCTCTAGGCCTGGAAGCTGGTCTCCTGGGGACGACGGGGGGCTCCAGGCCCAGGCGGCTGGCGCGGGGCTGCAGTGGCGGAGGGCGGAGGGCCGGGCGCGTCTCTCCGGACGGCCGAAAGAGGGCGCCCGCGCTGCTCCCGCGTCGCCCCGCCCGCCCCTTCCGTCTCCTCCGCGGCCGGCCGGCGGCTCAGGCCCCATCTTAGGCAGCCCCAGCCGTGACTGCCGCTTCTCACCCGCCGGTCCGCTCCCGCTGGAGCCGGTGACGCGCCTCTCGTGTCACCCTGAGTCCCCGTCTCTCCTGGCCTCCATGCCCCATACGCCGTGCACAGGCGTGAGCAAGCATGTTTGCGTGCATGTGTACATTTGTGCCACGCGTGCACGTGCGTGTCTGTCCAGCAGGCTGCGGGCACGTGTGTGCAAGCATGCAGACTTCCACATGTGTAAGCGTGGCGCGGCGGAGGACTCGTGTGAGTTGCTGTGGGTGCAAGATTTGGTCAAACCACACTGTGTCTGCCTGCTGTGCACCCTGGAGGGCGTGTCAATCCCCCAGTGCCTGCACTCCCTGCTCTGCTCTCCCACTGTCCTCTGGAACTCTCTGGCCTCCCTGACTGCAGCTGGGCCACTGGGCAGAGCTGCGGTTTCTAAATAAACACAAGGCCGGGGATCCCCTGCACATAGATGAAATGAGCGTGGTGGTGCGGACATGCACATACTCACACTGGGAGACAGCAGTGGGCAAGGAGGAGGGCTGGTTTCTGTCCAACCCTCTCCCAAGTGCCAAGACCAGTGGGGGTGTGGGAGGAAGAGATCCGTGGGGGGCTCCCCCAGGAGACTTCCAAAGGCTGCAGCAACCAGTGGGCATGGCGGAAGGGGTGGGTATGCGGGCAGTGAAGGGATCAAAAGGTCTGGACAGAGGGCACAGCCATGCAAAGGCCCTGGGGGCAGTCCAGGTGTAAGGAATAGACAGGAGTTGGAAGGACAGTCCATGGCAGGACTGGGGCTTCAGAGGGAACAGACCACACCTCAGAGCCCTGGAGGCCTCGGCCTGTGTTCTGGGTACACGAGCCACAAGAGGGTCTTAAACAATGTTGAAGACTGTAGTGATGGGCATGCCAAAGGGATGATAGGTGCATCTTTGAGCAGCTAGGTCACAGGGGACAGAATGCATCCCCTGTTGTATGGGTCTGTCCATACCCATAGCTACACTGCACAAGACACACCAAATTCATCACAGCAGGCTGCAGCCACCCCTGACATGACCCAAGACCTACACACAGGGGTACAGACACCGCATGCAGCATAAACAGGTGCACAGTGCAAGCACAGGTGTCCTCACAAAGAAAAGTAACACTCATAATGCTAGTATGCCACTGCCCTGGTGTCTTTGCTCAGTTGTGGGCTCATGGGGACAGAGGTCAGTGCGAGCACAGAGCAAGCTGCATGGCCATTTTCACAAACAAACCTGCACCCTCCCACAACTTCCTCCTGCCAATCATCACCACTGGCCACAGCATTCTCATCTGTCAGCATCCACCACCACCTCACCCCTATCATCCCCACCGTTCCCCACCCCCATCAGCAACACCAGCCCCAGCCATCTCCGTCTGTAGGGTCTGTCACCTGGCCCTTACCTCTGGCTCCTATCTCCTGCTCAAGTCCCAATGTGGTCCTGCTGCTGTTGGCATCTGTCCTGGGCATCCCCTTCCAGGGCTTGGTCAGAAGTGTGTACTGGCTTCTCTCTGCAGTTTCCCTCTCTGCAGCTTCCCTGTAATGCCACTGCAAAGCAGGCAGTGGCCCGTGGGGTGACTGTGTCATCTGGCCCAGAGCAGCCAGAGATCAGGGCCTCATGCAGATTACTGGGAGCTCCAAGGCTAGGGTGGACAGAGAGATGAGACCCAGGCTGATGGCAGGAAGGCGTACAACTGTTCTCCAGGCTGTCCCCTCTTGCACTTAATGGGGCAGCCAGTTTTGAGAGTGCTGACTCTTGGTTGAAACATGGGGTTGAGGGGTCCTTGAAGTGGGAGACAGGCTTATGTGAGGTGCCTTAGGTTGTAGCAGGGTGCATCCTGGGCCTGTGTCACCTATTCTGGCAAACCTGGATGGGTGCAGAGGGAGTTCCACAAATCCTCAACCCAAACTCCCTGCCCCCACTGTGCTGTGCCTCCCCCCCAGGCCCCAACTTCAGAGAGCCTGTCCCTAAGCTGGTCCAGACCTCATAGTCAGCTCCTTGGGAAAGTCCCCTCCTCTGCAATGGTGCCCAGGTCACACACAGCCCTATCTTTACCCCTCGAGCACGCAGATGGGGTAAAGCTGCATGCACGTGCAGCTTCTGGCCACTCACTGGTGTACTGCACTGCACACGCTTGCACGCATGTCATACACGCAATCCTCCCATGTATGCACACTCACACACTTGTAACTCACTGAAGTAACATGCACACACCTGTGAACACGCTTGTACACTCATGCCACATTGGCACATAAACTGCATGCACAACCATGCTTGTAACACAGACGCTGCATGCTCACCCCCTGCGTAATCATGTGCCTGCTCATTCCTGGCATGCACATTTACACATAAACATGTGGCATCCACACACAACCATACACACATCTTGGAGTCCTCAGTGCCCAGCCTACTCCATCCACAGGACACATACCCTCTGTTCCTCCTGGAAGCTCAGGCAGGTCTAGTCTTGGGGTTGTCCCCCCATGTCCACACCCACCTGCCCACCAGGGCATCTAGAGGCCCAGGATGGGACTTGTTCCCAGGGTGTAGCCTCCCATCAGGGAGCTCAGTGTCCCATCTCAGCATGGGTTTGGAATGCCTGCCCTGCCTCTTTGGGATGACAGTCAGTATTGGTGCAGCAGCTGGCAAGATCAGGGTAGGTGCTGGGGGAAGCCAGGAGACCTGGCCCAGTGGGCATCCAGGCTAAGTGTCAGTCTCCCACTCTAATCCCATCTACTGCTGCCACCCCTAGGCTGACTAGGCAGCCCTGCCCTTGGGGACAGTTCCTATTATGATGGAGCCATCCTCATTCTGGCCTCAGACCCTCCCTGAGATGTCCCTTAGATCTCAGCACAGCAGAGGGGGATGGCATGGAAAGGCGGGGGGCTTCAGCAAGGATTATCTGTAGGGGCTGCAGGTGGTTTGGGGTAACAGGCCTTAGGCTAGACCTGGTACAGTGACCCAGGGGTCTAAGTCCCATTGGAGAGCTGGTCTCTGACCTGGGCCAAGGTGGTCTGTGCAATAGGGGTGGGATGGGGGTGGTATCTGAGACCATTGCTCAGACTCTCTAGGCCTCAGTCTCCACGTCTGTGGAGTGTGGGTGATGGCTACCTTACCCTCTGGGCAGAGGTGACTGGAGAAGAGTCTGTCTAGGGCAGAACCTTGCACCACACAAAGCCCCTTCCACCCTGGTCCGCAGTGGGCCCTCCAGGGGTGCTTGCTCTTTTCCTGGTGCTGGCCAGATCCCCTGGATGGCTCCTGGGAGGCTAGACCTGGCAGAGCTGCTAGATAAGGTGGGCTTTCATGTCCACAGGGACCCATCCCCAGAGGCTCCCGTGCCATGAGCTGACTCCTGGGTCTGCCTCTGCTTGTGGATATAAAGTAACCTGGGGTCCTTGAGGGCAGCCCAGCTATCCTGCACGTCTGCCCATGGGGCCTGGGCACAGGCTATGTGGGCAGATGGTGGCCACAGGTTGGGCAGGCAGGCTTTCCTGGAACCCCTTCCTCAGCTTGGCCTGTCCCTGGCTCCCTGGCCACCTCCTCATGGCTCGGAGCCCCTGAGATGTGCACACTGGCTGTCCTGGGCCTATGTTCCCTATCAGATGCCCTTCCAGGGCCCCACAGGTGTGTGGTGGTGCTGCCTCTGCTTCCGGTGACCAGGCTGCTGGAATGGCTTCAGTCTGGGAGCCCCCTGGGGGGATGTGGGGGCATGCTGAGCCAGGAGGGCTGGCCACCGGCCTCCCAGCGCCCTGGGCAGTCAGTGCTGAGGGTGCCCTGCCCCTCCCCCAGTGCCGCCTTTTCTCAGGACACACAGGCGGGCACTGTTCAGAAGGCCGGCAGGACAACAGAGTGCCTTTTGTGGCTGGTGTCTGGGGATGCCATTGGTGGCCTAGGGTGGGCGGGCCAGGGACGCAGGAGGCCTGGGCCTGGGGTCGTGTCTATGGGTGTGGACTGGGTCTGGGGTGGCAGGGGTCAGTGCTGAGCCTTGGACAGGTGCACAGTGGCCTGGTGAGCAGGGACTCTGATAGCAGCCCCTAGTTGGATGGTGGGAGCTGCAGTGCAGGGTGACCACAACCCAGGGCTGGATCTGGGATTGGGGTGTGCGGTTTACATGGACATGGACATGTGCCTAAGAGGTGGCGAGAGGTGGGTGTGGTGCCCTCACAGAGGTGTACTATGCTGGGGTTACATTCTCTTGCCTCCACCAGAGGCTGTGAGGTTGACCAAGGGGGCCCCTGCCTTGCTAGGCCTGTCTTGGCCTGTAATCAGTGCTTGTGAACCCCAGGCTAGGGGATCTTTCCTCCTGGCTGTGACCCCTCTGGCCTCTATTCTCTCAGCCCCAGTGGCCTCTACCCTGTCAGCCCTGCCCAGAGCCCTGTGCAGTCCCCACCTCACCCAAGGCCACTCTGCAGGCTCTGAGAGGCAGAGAGTGCTCTGCTCCCAGAGAAGCCAGCTAGCCTCTTCTGCAGCAGGAGGGATGGGGGCCAGACACCATGAAGAACTGCCTGGCAACAAGGGCAGTGTGACCCTGAAGAGAGTGACAGGAATGGTAGGGGCCTTGGGGGAGATTTGCCACTAATTGGTCACTGTCCTTGGGAACATGAGGGGCAGCAGGTTATGGGGAACCCTTTACCAGAGAGGGGCCTATGGTGGGGGGCGGGCAATACAGTTGCCGGCTCCCTCTGAGAGAGCTGATGACATCTTGTACCTAAGCTGTGGACACTGCATGAGAGGCTCACTAGGGCCCAGAGCCCATAGCCTTTCTTGCTTGTCACCTGTGACTGGAGGTACACAGATCTCTAACCTTTGGTGGAGACCTGGGACAGGCTGGATTTTGGCAACCAGGCCTGGGCTGGCCACAGATGAGCCATGAAAGTCTGTCTACTTTCAGGGTCCCTGTGGAGATGACCTTCTCTGAGAAAGTTAACCTTCTGTGTCTCTAACCTTCTCTGAGACCCTTGTCAGAGAAGCACCGTGTGTGTGCTGAGCGCTGGCACCCAGAGTCTGAATGGTTCAACCCTACAGGGGCCCTGACCCTCCCGACTGAGGCGGTCTGAGTGCTGGACTGCCTTGGTGTGGCCAAGGGAGAAGGTGTGAGCCAGGCTGGGCAGAGAGGGCACTGTGCCAGGCAGAGCTAGTATTTGCTTTGGGCCTGGTCCTCCTTCCCTGGGGCCCCTGAACCTTGGGGAGCACTAAATATGCCCTCCCTCGGTCTGTATCTGGTCTGGGGCTCTCCCTCTGCCGTGCAAGCTCATAAATGCATGTCACGTGTGTGTCTGCAATATTCACACCCTGGAACTCATGTGCACACAAGCACACACACAAACACCCACACAGGTTGACCTCTGCCCTCCCATCTCAATGAGGGCCACCACCCCTCCCCCACTTGCCCCTGGAAGTCTCCTGTGACCCTCTGTCCCCACTGACTGCCCTAGCCTAGATGCTACATAGGCCCATCCCTGCCTTAGCTGGCATAGGGAGCCCTGGATGGAGTACAGATCAAGACATGAACCCCATGCACCTGCAGGCACCTCTCCTGGATGCCCTACCTTATTGTGGCTTGACTGTCAGCTCAGTCTGACATGGGGTACTGAAGCCCAAGGAGGTGTTTACTGGTATCCCCAGCCCTGCCAGTTCTGGACCTCCCTGGGTGAGAGAAGGCTTTGAGTGTAGGGAGCTGGTCAGAGGGTGTATGTGGCAGGTGGGGGGGGCTAGTGCCTGCTGGCAAGCGTAGGCGCTGTCCACACTGACGGCCTGGGCCTCCTGCCCAGCTCTGCTCTGTGGCCCAGCCAGAAAAGGCAGGGCCAGGCTAGTTGTGTGATTATGGAACTCCCTTTTGCTGGGTGGGACAGCCTTTGGCCAACAGAGCCTGCCCCAAATCCTGGGGCTGGAGCAGTTTGAGTCCAAGGCATTTTAGGAGATGTCAGGGTGCCAGGGAGTGACCTGAGCCCTCTTGCTCTCCTCCCCGTCCTTCTCCCTGGTGGCCCCCACAGGCCTCCCTGCAGAACCCCAGAGAACACAGGCTTGGTTGACAGTCCTGGGCCAAAACCCTGCCTTAGGTGCCCAGTGCTAGCTCTGAGGCCCCACCATGGTGTGGCTGGCCTGTGCCCTCAGTGTGCCCATCTGTAAAATGGAGCCATAACAATTTACCCCTGGGATTTCTGCCTCAAAGACAAAGTTCCTGGCACAGGATTGCTCTCAACATTAGTCCCGTCTCCTGCCACAGGCTTGAGATGGATTCTTCTGTGTTTTTTCACTGAGCTGGGGCAAGCACAGTCCATACAGTGTTGTGGGCATGATCCCTCTTCTCCCAGCACCATATGGCCAGGCATATGAGGCTGTCTATTCCAGGCTGCACCTATTTTCCAGACAAGATGACTGAGGCCCTAGAGGACTTTATCCTGGCCACAGGCCTGCTCATGGTGGCTGGTGCTTTTGCATCTGGGCTTCTGCTCCTGCTCCTGACATTTCAGACCCCAGAGATAGCCCCGTTCTGGGAGGGCTATAGGGTGGAGAGGAAATCTAAGCATCTCAGGCTGTTCAGGTCCCTCTAGGACAGGCGTCTTCAAACTACAGCCCACGAGCCACATGCAGCCTAGGACATTTATCCGGCCTGCTGGGTGTTTTTGTCACCGCTGCCTGTCCTGCTTAGCAGCCGACTCGTCCTGGGGCCCGCAGTCCGGGCCTCCAACAGTCTGAGGGGCAGTGAACTGGTTCCCTGTTTAAAAAGTTTGAGGACCCCTGCTCTAGGAGGAAAGTGGTGGATTTGGGGGTACCACATAATCAGAATTAGGGATGACAGAATTGCCTGAGGCCTTCTTGGCACCATGAGCAGGGGATGGTCATAGTTTGGACACTGCCACAAGGTGGGAGGTGGGACTGAAGTTTCTCCTGGGTTTTGTGACATTGGCCTGAGGCTGCAGCTGATTCCTGAGACTTGGGGGTATTAGGGAGGAGCCTGTTCAGGGATGGGGCTCCAGCCTGGGCCTGATGGCAGCCTTGGCATTAGGTCCCAGCTGGGAGTGGGGGAGAGGGCCCAGAAACTGGGCTAGGCTAGACTCAGGTAAAGCTCCAAGTTGGAGCCACCAAGCAAATAGCACTGCCTCTGCTTCTTGGTGCCCTGGCAATGGCTCTCACGCTCTATGAGATGAAGTGGGTGGTCAGGGCAGGTGGACTCTTCAATGCCCATGTGCACAGAAGGGAGGTCATGCCCAAACCACCAGTGTGTCCATGGTGGGGCTAGAGGAGGGGCTTCTGGGAGGTAGTGGCCATGGGCAGCATCTCCCAGGGCTACCCCAGATGTGTCAGGAGGAAAAGCTTGAATTGTTAGTTTGTGCTTTTAAAAAAAATTCCCTTGTGGAAGGGCTGAAGCTTTGTCACTAAAGAGACCTCAGAGGGCTGAGTTTGGCCACATTTACTCCCTGGGAACCCAGAAACCCCTGCCTGCTTCCTCTCCCTGCTAGGGTCACTTCCTGTGCCTCTCTGGCTAAACACCTTGCCCCCCCACCCTCATCTAGCTCTTACCCTCTTGCTGAGAGCAGTGAGTCTCCCACCCCTACTTTACAGATGAGGAAACTGAGGCTCTGCAGTGAGGGACTTGTCAGAGGCCACACTACCATAAGAGGTGGAGCCCCAAGCCAGCTGCCAGCGTCTTAACTCCCATCAGCTCGGAGACTCAGCTGAGGCTGGGACCAGGCCCAGAGGCTGCCTGAGCCCAGTCTCACTCTGCCTACAAGGCCCATGCAGGAAGGACGCCAGGAGGGGACTGCAGAGCAGTGACTGACCTTGTGTCTCTGGCCAGCTGGGCCCGGACAGCAGGAAGTGGCAAGTGCATGGGCAGGCAGCAGGCGTGTGCATGGTCAGCAGAGTGGGGTGTCCATAACCAGGAGGCCGAGTGGGCTGGGGGAGGGGGACTGGCTATAGCTTCCCCTCCCTCCCCACTAGTATGGCACCTGGGTGGGATGGACAGCCTGGGTTGGGGTGTTGGGGACAGTGGGGACACTGAGGTCTGGAGACAGAAGAAATTTGTCTAGGCCTACAACCAGGTGGCTCTGCTGTGTCCCAGCTTACCTGTGGCTCACATGTGGCCAGTGTGAGTGTACAGTCACCCAGCCAGGGCCCTCTACTGGAATGGAGACATGTCACCCAGTGTCGCAAGTTTGGGGCCAGTTGGGGCTCTGCCACCCACTCTCTGTGGCCTTACTCTCTCTGAGCCTCAGTTTCCCCATCACAAAATTGCGAGTAATGGTGCTGGCCTCACAGAGGCAGAGGTGGGGCAAGGTGGTTCCTGGTGGCTCCACCTGCTGTCCCTCCTCAGGCTTTGCTCTGGGAGCTGTCTGAAGCAATGGGGCGAGGGGGCCCTGGCACTGAAGGTGAGTGGCAGGCCCAGAAGGGAGACTGCCTGGCAGGTGAATGAGGGGAACAGATAGGACAGGCAGGAGGCTGGCTGATGACAGCCATGGCAGGTGTAAGGATCTGAACATTCCTGCTTTGGGTGTCTGCACCCTCCAGGCATTAGAGGGGCATGAGGCTGGGTCATGGTCAGAGTGACCTTTCTTCTCCACTTTCCCTCCCACTTATCTTCTTGTTGGGTTTGCAGAATCTTTGCTGGGAGGAGAAGGTTGGTGAGTGGGGACAAAGGACAGCCAGGAGAGGGAGCAGAGAGGTTAAGAGATCCAGGCTCTGTGATTACAGCATCAGACTCAGAGGAGCCTCACCAGGCTGCCTGGCCTGACAGACACAGCTGAGACCCTAGGCCTGGGTGGGGCATGAGACACCTAGCTGCCTTGACTGGTCCCTGCCCCTGTAAGTGGATGTGCTGGTGGGTAGTAGACACAGGTGGACTGAGCAGGTGCCTGGGAGGGCACCAGGCCTGTGTGTGGCCACAGCCCCCCTGCCCTCACTGAGAGCCAGGATGTGTGGAGAGGTCATGCCCCCAGCCTGTACCCCCTCAGGGGCTCACTCTCACCCTTCTGCTCTTCTTTTAGCTGCTGCCGGTGGCCACTGGCAGGTGCCAGGGCCCTGGACTTGCGAAGCCGTCGCTGCCCTCTCTGTTACCTGAAGCCAGACTCTCTCCCCACCCTGCCCTTGTCCTGTACTCACACTCCCAGCCCCCTGTCCCTGCCTGCTGCTGGACCCTGGCATGTCCAGGCCTGGCCCGCACCTGCCTGCCCAGCCGACAGAAGCCCGGCGGCCGCGAGAGCTAGGATGAGGGGCCAGGCTGCCGCCCCAGGCCCTGTCTGGATCCTTGCCCCACTCCTGCTGCTGCTGCTGCTGCTGGGGCGCCGAGCACGTGCAGCCATCGGGGCAGAAGCCGGGCCTGGGGCCCAGCCGTGTGCCACGCTAGTGCAGGGCAAGTTCTTTGGCTACTTCTCAGCGGCTGCCGTGTTCCCAGCCAACGCCTCACGCTGCTCCTGGACCCTGCGCAACCCGGACCCACGGCGCTACACGCTCTACATGAAGGTGGCCAAGGCACCTACGCCTTGCAGTGGCCCAGGCCGCGTCCACACCTACCAGTTCGATTCCTTTCTGGAGTCCACCCGTACCTACCTGGGCGTGGAGAGCTTCGACGAGGTGCTGCGGCTGTGTGATCCCTCTGCGCCCCTCGCCTTCCTGCAGGCCAGCAAGCAGTTCCTGCAGATGCGCCGCCAGCTGCCTCCCCACGACCCTGACCTTGGCCTCATGGGCGGGCCCCTGGGCCCCAGCGATGACTTCTCAGTGGAGTACCTGGTCGTGGGCAACCGCAATCCCAGCCGGGCCGCCTGCCAGATGCTGTGCCGCTGGCTAGACGCCTGTCTGGCCGGCAGCCGCAGCTCACACCCCTGTGGCATCATGCAGACACCCTGTGCCTGCCTGGGCGGTGACACTGGTGACCCTGCCTCCGGCACCCTGGTCCCCCATGGGGATGTCTGTTTGAGAGACTCTGTAGCTGGAGGCCCTGAAAACTGCCTTACCAGCCTCACCCAGGACCGAGGGGGGCATGGCGCCGCAGGTGAGAGGCTGCGGGAGAAGAGCTGGGGGTGGCTCTGTGGATGGGGTGGGGTGGAAAGGTACCCAGGCTGCTTGGCAGCACCACCCCCCATATCCAACTGGGGAGCACACAGTTCAAGTTCACCATGGTGGGCCCAGGGCAGGGAGCTGGGGCCCAGGGCATAGAGCTGGGCACCTGGTAGGTTCTTATCCAGCGTTGAATGAACGCATGAGGGAAGGAGCAGTAGGGCCTACTGTCCTCCAGGGTGAGGAGGTGAAATTCCTGGCGGGGTGCACCCCACAGGAGACCCCTGAGAGCAGTGACAGGGCCGCCTTCATTGTGCAACTGCTGTGTACTCGGACCAGGGGACCTTGCTCAAAGTTCTGGGAGCTGTGAGAGAATGGAATTTCAGGTAGAGGGGACAGGTTGGTCCTGTGGGGTATCAGCCCTTGGAGCCTGCACAGGAATGGCCTTGACCAGCCTGGTGCAGGAGGTTGGTGTTACATATGCCTGGAGCATGCAGGCCACCTTGCTGACCTAAGACATGTCAGGTCAGGGAGAGAAAAGGTGGCCAGGGTCTTGGTCAGAGTGCTTGAGACACTGGGGTTCACTGAGATGGGATGTGGGTGTGGGGGCATCTGAGGGGCTTGAGTCTGCCGTGTCAGGCAGGGGCTGGTGCTGCATATGCCGCTCAGGCCAGCCTAGTACTTGCTGCCAGGAGGGTTGACATGGGGCATAGAGGCTCTCAAGGACAGGCAGACACCAGGAGCCTATGGACTCCTCAAAATAATGTCTTTAAAGGCATAAAATAGGATCTGCAGGGTTAGCCAGCAATCCTGGAGCACAGATCCATTCCTGGCCCTGGGTCATGGATCTCAGATTCCAAATGCAGACTAGGAACAGGGACAGAGGGGAACAGGATGGGAGCCTGAGGCTCAGCTAACCTCTCCAGTTGCCCAAGGAGGGGGCCGTCTCCTTGGCTAGAAAGGCCCGGGAAACCAAGTGGAAACTCTGAGTCAAGACAGATGGGCTCATCAGCTGCAATAGGTGCCACCAGCGGTCAGCTAGGAAGGGCTGAGGACCAGCCTTCTGGCCTGGCGAAGTGGAGGTCACCATGACCTTGGCAAGGATAGCTTCTGTGGTGTGGCAGGGATGGGAGTCTTAGAGGAGAGAGCCTGCAGTTGAGAGCATTGGGCCTCTGTGAGGGGCACAGCAACGGGCCAGTGGGCTGGTGTGGCACTGGGAGGTACAGGCAGACCCTGCCATGTCGTACCCTGCTGCTTCTGGCCACTTAACCCTTCTGAGCTTTGGCTCCTTCATCTGCAAAATACTGACTACTTTGCAGGGTTGTTTCATCAAATTGGATGCGACAGACCTCAGGGGCTTGGGACATGATCACATCTAGTATGAGAGAACTGGTCCTTGTTAGCCTCACACAGGCAGTGTAGAGCTTGCTGGCAAGAGCTGAGCACTGTCACTGCACTCTGGCTGGTGGAGGAGTGCAGTCGGCATTGGAGGATGCCTGAACTCTTGTACCAAGCACCTGCTACCTGCAGACCTTGGTAGGAGCCCTGGACTGAGGGTGGAGCCTTCTCCTCCCAGTGTTCTGCATGTTATCTGGAGAACTGAAGGGCCCTGGAGGGCTTTAGGCAGAACTGCAAGATGCTGAGGCTTTGATTGTAGAACAGATGTCGGGTTGGAGGGGAAGCCTGGGACGTCCAGGGGGATGCTGGCCTGGTCAGGGAGCGGATACCGAGGGAGAGAAGAGGATAGCCTTGCAGGTGGGACTGGTGACCCACTGATGAAAGGATGTTTGCAGGAGGCAGGGGAAGGCTAGACCTCTCCCAGGCTTCTGGCCTGGTATAAGGATGTAATCCAAGGTGGGGAAGCTGGGATGGGGGGTCAGGAGGAAGAAAAGCCAGGGGCCATGGTGGACTTGAGTGTGAGATGCATACTGGCCATTGGGTAGTGTCTTGTAAGCGGGAAGCTCAGGTAGCTGGAGCACCAGAACAGGGCCAGGCCAGGGCAATGAATGCTTGAAAATGGCATTTGAGCCACATACGCAGAGCCCCAGGGTCTGAGTTCAGATCCATGAGCCAGTTCCATCAGCTGTCTTGTCCCCAGGGCCCCTCATCTTTAAAACAGGAAGAATAAAAATATCTGCTTTCCTAGATTGCCGTGAGGAATAGTGCTGGGGTGCGTGTTTCTGAGCTGAAGCAACGCTAATGACAAGACATCCGTGTGCTCATTTACTACTAGGCAGGGAGACCCTAGAGCACTCAGGGAGCAGGTGCAGGTCAGGTTGGGGTGATGTGGGGTGAGCCAGGGATTCTGAGAAAGGGGGTTCTTGGGCGTGGTGCTCAGAAGCAGGTGGGAAAGTTCACGTGTTCACACAAATGTGGTCAAGTGTGGTACGTGTGCATTTGTATGTGTGTGTGTGCATGTGCTTGCATGTGTGTAGCACATGGTGCATATGTGAGCACAGTGTGCATGCACCCATGAATGTGTGCATGCACAGTCTACTTGTGTGTCCATGTGTGCAGTACATTGTATATTCATGTGCTCACATGCATCTGGGCACATGGCAGGCACAGTATGTGTGCAGTGCATTGCCTATGTGTTCATGTATGCATGTGTGTAAGCATATGTGTGTGCATGTGTCAAGGCCAGGCTCTGTGCAGCATCTTGACAGAGCAGGGTGCAGAGGCCGTGAGGCAGGGCCAGTCGTCTGGGACCACGGTCTGGGGAGCACCTGCACTTGGTTGGCAGCCACTCAAAGCAGGGAGATCACATTCATGGAGGGGAGGGCAGACCTAGAGACATCTCAGACCCTACTCCCTCACCCGGTCCCAGGAAGTCCCGATGCTTCTAAAGCTGTGAAGCAAAAATGATCTTAGCAGGAATAATGATAGCGTTAATTGAGCATTTACTTTGGGCTCGAAGCAGCCACATAATAACTAGTGGACACTCAGGTGTTTCCTTCTCCATGAGGCCGGTGCTGACTGTGCTGTTTAAAATGTCTGCAGCCAGCCCAGCCCTCTGACCCATCCTGTCTCTGCTTCCCTCCCCACAGACGTGTGCCCTGGGACATTCTGTGCTGCTTCCCCTACTTGTTGTGTCCATTTTCACCTGTCTTTCGGCAATAAGATATCAGCAGCACACAGCAGGGTATTCGCCAGTTCACTGATGTCCTCCCCCCGCTGCAGCGTGTGGCACAGTGGCTGGCATGGGGCAGACACCCAGTAAATGCTTGTGGAGTGTAAGAGACACAGAAACATCTTGGCAGTGGCCAGGGTCACCCAGCACAGCTGCTTCATGCTACCACCAGGTGGCACTACCTGGGCTACTTGTGGCCACCTGGCACCACCGGGTCTTCCTCTGAAATGAGCTCTGCTCTACTGAGGGTGACATAGTGAAACTCTGTCTCAAATAAAAAAAAAAAAAATGAAATGAACTATGCTCAGAGAGTTGGTAGGGAGCTTGGGTGGCATAAGGACCAGAGAGGTCAGCCAGCCACCAGAAAACACACAGCTGAGCTGGGGCAGGAGGCCAACCCCCAGGTCTTGTGTGCTGAGCCCTGTGCCCAGGGAGCTTTGTCCCTCACTGTGGCCACAGGGAGACTGAGACAGGCTTGTCCATCCATCCCTGTCCAAGCAAGCAGGCGGCCCAGCCGTGGCTGTGGCCCATTTTCAGCCCTACCCCCCGCCCGGCCTGTCCAAATGCCACATGGCCAGGTCACGCGTCAGACTCTGCTAACATTCCTCAGGCCAGAGCAACTGTTCCCTGTGCTGCCCGCCACCCCCCCACCTCTCTCCGGTGAGGCTCTTGCCCCCACCCCAGTCTTGGCCTATCTCTCCTCTCTCAGCCTCTTCCGTTGTCTCTGTCTGCATTTTTCTGCCTTTGATGAGATGGGGCCATTTCTCTCAAGGGTTGTTTTAAATATTCATGTTTTAATTAAAGAATTTTATTGCAGAAGCAACATGAAAGATAATGAAAAAGCAGCGTCCTGGGGGCTGGGAGCCGGAGTGTGTGTGTCCCTGTGTGTGTCTGTGTGTCTGTGTGTCTCCCCAAGTTTGTCTGTATGTGTGCCTCTCTGTACACGTCCCTGTGTGTGTGTCCCTGCGTCTCCCGAGTGTGTCTGTATGTGTGCCTCTCTGTGCACGTCCCTGTGTGTGTGTCCCTGCGTGTGTCTGTGCGTCTCCCCGAGTGTGTCTGTATGTGTGCCTCTCTGTGCACGTCC
Organism: Galagoides demidoff; assembly: GCA_963574575.1. NCBI lineage: Eukaryota > Metazoa > Chordata > Mammalia > Primates > Galagidae > Galagoides > Galagoides demidoff. The sequence continues at coordinate 134,040 of CAUYQV010086667.1, read as the reverse complement.
CTGTGTGTGTCTGTCTGTGCATCTCCCTGAGTATGTCTGTATGTGTGCCTCTCTGTGCAAATCCCTGTGTGTGTATGTCCCTGTGTGTGTCTGTGCATCTCCCTGAGTGTGTCTGTGCGTCTCCCTGAGTGTGTCTGTATGTGTGCCTCTCTGTACATGTCCCTGTGTGTGTGTGCCTGCGTGTGTCTGTGTGTGCGTCTCCCCGAGTGTGTCTGTATGTGTGCCTCTCTGTGCACGTCCCTGTGTGTGTCTGTCTGTGCATCTCCCTGAGTGTGTCTGTATGTGTGCCTCTCTGTGCACATCCCTGTGTGTGTATGTCCCTGTGTGTGTCTGTGCATCTCCCTGAGTGTGTTTGTGCGTCTCCCTGAGTGTGTCTGTATGTGTGCCTCTCTGTGCACGACCCTGTGTGTGTCTGTGTGTCTGTATGTGTGCCTCTCTGTGCACGACCCTGTGTGTGTCTGTGTGTCTGTAGGTGTGCCTCTCTGTGCATGCCCCATGTGTGGTGCCCCTATGTGTCTGAGAGGGTGGGAAGTGGAGCTGGGTGTGCTGTGTGACCCATGTATACTCTGCCAGGCTGGTGCGTTCTATAGGGGTGTGGGGGGTCTGTGATGCTGGCTGAGGAGCTGTGACTGGCCTGCAGGTCCAGGGCACCTCCCCTTCCTTCCCTTGCCTCCAGGGCCATCACTGCTCAGTCCTGGAGCCACCTGGCTGTGACTCCCACACTCTCCTGTGAGGCCTTTGGAGGCAGCAGGGTCCAGCTTGGCTCCAGCCACTGGGAATGAGCATCTGGAGGCTGCCTGGGGTTGAAGGAGTTGGGGAAGATTCAAGACTGGTGTGATTTGGACTCCAGGTGGAGTCTGGGGTGACAGGGAGTCCAGCAAGGACTGGGCAGGTGCCAGGGCCTCCACCGTCTGGGACTTCTGGCTTTGCCCTCTTGGCCAGGGGAGTGCTCTTTCTGCACAAGGCCCAATTTAGAAAATCTAGAAAACAAGAAGGCTTCAGTCCCCACCATAGACAACACCCATTCCAGAGGGAGGTAGCAGGAAGGGGCCACATGGAAATGGTACTCACATGGGTGCCATCATTCACAGAGAAGTTCCCACGGTGGCCCAGCCCTGAGCACAGCACCTACCTCAGCTTGGAGGCCACGAGAGAGAGGCTGGAAGTTCCACCCTGTATCTATGGTCTGCTTCCCGGAATGATGGGGTGGAGGGCTGTGGAGTCAGCAGCTGTCCCCTCTGCCAGGCTGCCTAATAGCCGAGGTCCAGGGGGGCAGTGATGTGTCTGAGTACCTCGGGCACACCCCAAGCTTCAGGTTTGCAAGCACCTGCCTGGCAGAGAAGCCTGAGCCCCCTACAGACTCTCCTAACTCAACCAACTCAACGAGCCTCAGTTTCTCCTCTGTGAGTTGGAGATGAGACAGTACCTACTTATAGGACCTGCATGAAGCTTAAAGGAGAGGGTGGTGAGGGGCTCAGGAAAGACCCAGGGACACAAAGCTTCTCAGCCTGATCTGGGAAGTGGCCTAGAGGGCAGTGGGCTGAGGGTGCCCGGCTCTGAGGCCGCTGGGCAGGCTGAATGATGACCCACTGGGCCAGTGAGGGCTGGGCTTTGTCTTGTGCAGGGGCTCTGCGTCCAGGTCTCTGAGGAGGGGTCTTGGTGCCCCAGAATAAGCTCTAACTTGGCGGCAGGAGAGGTAGGGGTCCTCCTGGGAGCCTGACCTGGGGTCATTGGCCCTGGAACATACCTTGGGTGCCTGGGAACCCGGGCTGTTTTAGCAGGGGCAGGAATGGGCAGGAACTGACTGCAGGGCCGGGTGTTGCCCAACCTGCTAGACTCGGGAGACCTCTGCTGGCAGAGGCTGGAAGTACATGGCTCCCCTCTGCCAAAGGAGAGCCCCATGAGCAAGAGGCCCTGCTGGAGGGAGGGACTCCCCCAGCACCCCCAGCCAGCCAGCATGGGAGGTGAGATCTGGGGCGCCCACAGCCTCAGTCCGGGGGAGCCAGGTTAGGAAGGATGCAGGCGCCCCCTCACCATGTGCCCTTTCCCCTGGGTGGCCAGGCTGCCTGGCGGCCATTAACTGGCTCTATTCATCCCCTTAATGAGATGGAAATGAGGCTTCCAGACAGAGGGAGCATTGAGTGGGGGAAGAATGGCAGCTTCTTTCCGGGCCTGGGGGGGGCAGCCCCCAGCCCCAGACCTGCCCACTCCTTTACTGCCCCCTGGAAACCCACCCAGGACAGATACATGGTGGCCACCCAGCAGAGGGTAGCTTGAGAATCTCTCTCTGTACCTTGCACTGTGGGTGCCAGGAGGCCTTCTTGGGTATTTGTCTCTCTGGCTTTGGTGCCTTCACTAGACAAATGTTTATTGAGAGTCTGCTATGGGTAGGAACAGAGATTAAAAACAAAAAATTATAATAAAAGTAGCAGCTACCATTTTCTGAGTGTCCATTAGTATGGGGGGCATGCCAAGGCTGGGGATCAATATGTAACTGGGATCAAGGCTCAGTATATGATAGAGAATCAGAGATTTTATCCCAAGGATCAGGGGTCAGTCTATGAAGATTAAGACTCAGTATGCAACAAGGGTAAGGAAGCAGTGCCTGACCAGGATAAGGGGTCAGTATTCAGCCAGGGTCAAGACTTAGCTTGTGACCAAAGTCAGCTTATGACCTGGATCAAGTCTTACTGTGACTAGAGTCAGGGTCAGTTTGGCAAGGGATGGGGGACAGTTCATCCTCTGAGCCAGTGTCCCCCCCACCCTTTCCTGCTGTGCCCCCACTTCTTCCTGCCCAACCACACATCCTTACCACCTGGGTCACCAAGGTAACCAGCCCTGAAATAGTGGGTGTTTTGGCAGCTGAGGACTAACCTGGGTCTATCCCGAAAGGCTGCACTCTGCAGCAGTTACCATGGGAACCAAGTGGCATCCTCCGATTAGCCTGGCTTGGACACCCTTTCTCTTCCACCCACTGCCAGTTTCCACGTCACTCAGGCTTCCGAGTGGGGGCTGGGCTGGGGTGGTGGGGGGGCACAAGCAGGACATGCCACTGTGACCTTGTCCCCAGGCTTGCCTTTCTGGGCTCCTCTGCTCCTTTGTCTCAGAATTATGGGATGAGATGCCTTTCACAGGTGAAACTACTAGGGCCAGAGTGCCCTGGGCCCCAGTCAGTCATGGCAGGAAGCCTTAGTGCAGGTGGGGGGAGGCTTGGAATTTGATCACCACTTCAAACCCTGGTTCTTTTCCTTGTCCTGAGTTAAGGCATGTGTCAGCAATGAAGGACCGGTCACGGGTGACCTCAGAACCAGGCACCTGTGCCTGTCCTGTAGGCAGGAGCTGCCCTGAACTCCCTGTTGGAGGCTGCACTGGGGACTTCCCCATCCTCAGCACAGGGCCTAGCAGGGGTCCTCAAATTTTTTAAACAGGGGGCCAGTTCACTGTCTCTCAGACCGTTGGAGGGCTGGACTGTGGGCCCCGGGATGAGTCGGCTGTTAAGCAGGACAGGCAGCGGCAGCAAAAACACCTGGCGGCCTGGATAAATGTCCTCAGCGGGCTGCATGTGGCCCACGGGCCGTAGTTTGAGGACCCCTGGTAGGGGCTTGGCTGCTGGATGCCCTCAGCCTAAGTGCCCTGCCTTTCTGGGACCCGTGAGAGTCTGGGCTCTGTGAGGGAAAGTAGAGAAGTCTGCACAGCAGGCATAGGGCCATGGAAGACTCCCCTACCTATCCTATCCACCCAGCAGGGGCGGGATGAGGCCCCTACTCCCCCACAGTTGGTGACGTTGTGTCCCTCCAGTGCATTTCGTCCACTTGCCTTTGGCGCCCCCTGCTGGTTGATTCCTAGCACAGGCTCAGGGAAGAGGAGGGGGTTCTGGCTACCTTTGGGGACAGGACAGGCTGTACAGACCAAATCAATACCTGATGGAGCCATGTGGACAATGGGACCCAAGGGGTATACTGTGACCCCAGAGCACCCATGAGAGACCTGGCTGGGTGGCTGGTGGAGGGCATGCAGACCATTGAAGCCAGATGCTGTCATTGGTGCCAACTGCTGAGTCTAGGGAAGGCTCAATCAGGCTGGGCCCTGGCTTTGAGGCTCTCTCTGGCCACCAGGTTTGGGACGTTGGCCATCTCTGGTGTCCCTGTATGGGGTGAGGGTGGTGGCTCACAGGTCACAGCTGGTCAAGTTGAGGCTGTGAGGAGCAGGGCAGGCAAGGGGCCAAAACTGAATGGAGGGCTGGGCTTCAACCGAAGCCCCTTTGCCTTCAGCTCTGTCACCAGGACTCCTGCTATAGACAATCCCAGGCAGGTGGAAGGCAGGCATCCTTTCAGGATCCCTCCTGCAACCAGAATGGGCTGCAGCCAGGTGCTCCCCCTACCCCCCACTGGGGACCCCCTAGCTCAATGACACTTGATCTTTCCAGAGGGTGTTTAGGGAGCTGGCCCTCTCCAGCCAGGCCCTCTCCTACAACTCTGCCTCTCAGACCCATCTGTGCCTCTGGGTCACGACTGATCCCTTCCTGGCCACTGTGCCCCTGCCCCACTCTGACCCCCGCCCTCTGTTACCCCCAGGCGGCTGGAAGCTGTGGTCCCTGTGGGGCGAGTGCACGCGGGACTGCGGGGGAGGCCTGCAGACTCGGACCCGCACCTGCCTGCCCACACCGGGTGTGCAGGGAGGCGGCTGTGAGGGCGTCCTAGAGGAGGGCCGCCTGTGCAACCGCAAGGCCTGTGGCCGTGAGTGTGGGGTAGGGTGGGGCAGGGCCTGTGGGGAAGGGGTCTGGGAAGAGGGTGGTCAGGGCTATGAGGTCGAGCCCTGCCAGCCCTGTGGAGGTAAGGGCCCAGAAATAGGGTGGTGTCTGCATGAGGGTTGGGGATTTGGAGGTACATACAAAAAGCTGGCTGCGAGGCCTGTCCTCTCCCCACAACTTAGGGAGCGCTGGTCAGGTTGCCTGTCCAGCTGGGTGCTGGCTCAGGAATGCATGTCCAAACTAAGCCTCTCTAATGACCGCGTGCATTTCTTAGCTGCTTTCATAAAGTTAAATTGAGTTGAAATGAGGGTGTCACTCTTCAGGTTGCTTTTTCCTTGATGAACTTTCCTGGGGAAATGGTCCCATGTCAGGACCCTTGAGGGGGGCCTGGCCCCAGGAGGGTGGCAGGACACTGGTCAGTGATAGGGGTCAGCAGCAGCTGCTCAGAGGTACTGTCCTGCAAGTGACTACCAGCCTAGGGCCCTGTAGGCAGGGGGGGCGGTGTTGGGCAGGGGAGAGGGGACCACAGGAAGGGGTCCTGATCACATGGGAGCTGGTGACAGGCAGTGCCCTGGTCCATGATTTCCTAACTGTCCAGTGGGGCCAGGTGGCTTGGGTGCTGGCAAGCCCCACCTGCCATGGGCCAAGGTCAGAGAGGACCCTGGGCAGAGACTGCCCCCCTCAGCTCTGGGCAGATGCTGACTGAGACCGTCTTGCAGCCGCTGGGCGCAGCAGTTCCCGGAGCCAGTCCCTGCGGTCCACGGATGCCCGGCGGCGTGAGGATCTGGGGGATGAGCTGCAGCACTTCGGGTTCCCAGCCCCCCAGACTGGTGAGCTGGCAGAGGGGGGAAGAACAGCCCCAGGTCTTGGGGAAAATACCACCAATAACTCATAATTGCTGCTCATTATAAGCAATAACTTGGGATAATAAGACTAACCCTTTGAGTACCAGGCTCTTCGGGCAGACTGGCTTTAGGGGAACTGGTGTCAGGTGAAGGGGCCTATCCCAGGCCACACCCTAGGACCCCAGAGAAGGCACAGATGGCCTGTAGGGCCTCCTGTCCTAGTGGGAAAATGGCCCATCCTTGAGCTCAGGCCCTGTTGCCTATGCCCAATGGGGTAGCCCTCTCCTGGGGGGTCTGGGTGGCTCCTGGATAGGCAAGGGCAGGCCTATGATGCTATCGTCTGGCCCACAGGTGACCCAGCAGCAGAAGAGTGGTCCCCGTGGAGCGTGTGCTCCAGCACCTGCGGCGAGGGCTGGCAGACCCGCACGCGCTTCTGCGTGTCGTCCTCCTACAGCACGCAGTGCAGTGGGCCCCTGCGTGAGCAGAGGCTGTGCAACAACTCAGCAGTATGCCCAGGTGGGCGTGTCCACAGGGGCAGGGCAGTGAGTGGGGTGGGGGCTGGGGCAGCAGGGGTGGGGAGCAGCGGGGACGGGGGAGGCAGAGGGCAGCGGTGCCTTTCTATCCCTCTGCAGTGCATGGTGCCTGGGATGAGTGGTCACCCTGGAGCCTCTGCTCCAGCACCTGTGGGCGTGGCTTTCGGGACCGCACACGCACCTGCAGGCCCCCACAATTTGGAGGCAACCCCTGTGAGGGTCCTGAGAAGCAAACCAAGTTCTGCAACATTGCCTTGTGCCCTGGTAAGTGAGAGGGAGGGCGCTGTGGGCCATGGGGGTGGGCGAGCCGGGCAGAGCCAGTCCCAGGAGCCTGGTTTTCTCACCTGGTGTTCTCATCATGTTAAGTGGCGGGCTCCTAGGGTGTGTCCTCAGCCATGTACAAGTGTCCTAAAAGTCACCCCTACAATCACTATACACAGGGAAAATGGGGAATTTGGGAAATTATAGCTAAATGTAACTATTATTTACAAAATATTCATTACACAATTTTACAAAATATTTTCACATATTAGTCACCTCTTTGTAAAACTGTGTAATGTATACTTTATAGCTAAATAAAGATACATTTAACTATAATTTCCCACTTTTGTCTCTGTATGGCAGCTTTAGGGAGGACTTTTGGTATACCCTGTATTAGACTGCATGGTGGGATGGCTCCTGGGGGTTTCACACTCCTATCCCAGGCTGGGTGTGGGGTCAAAGCCTCTTGGTGTGTTCACACCTTTGTCCCCCACTGGGAGCTGGTGCTGGCCCCCCAAGGTGTTTGCACCCCAGTCGCAGGATAATCCATGGGGTGTGGGGTGTTCACGCCGGCTTCCTGTCTTCTTCCTCCCCTGGGCCGGGCAGTGGACGGAAACTGGAATGAGTGGTCGAGCTGGAGCGCCTGCTCGGCCAGCTGCTCCCAGGGCCGTCAGCAGCGGACACGAGAGTGCAACGGGCCTTCCTACGGGGGCGCCGAGTGCCAAGGCCACTGGGTGGAGACGCGAGACTGCTTCCTGCAGCAGTGCCCAGGTCAGGGCTGCCTTGGGCCTGGGGAGGGTCACAGGAGCCTCCAGGGAGGGACAGGCCCCTTTGGGGGTTATTGTGGGCCCCCGCATATGATCATGGTGTGCAGCAGGGCATGGGGCCACTGGGCATCAGGCACAGGTGAGGCATTTATTTCATCCTGTATCCAGCTGACCTTGGGTTTCTCCTCTTCTGGTCTCAATGTCCTTTCTCCCATGGCTTCCCGCCCCTGAATCCCTGTGTCTCCCTATCCCTATGTCCTATGTCCCTACCTGTGTGGCATGGACTCCTGGGTCTCTCTGTCACACTCCTGTGCTATGGTCCCCACATCCCTGCATCCCCATGGCCAAACCTGCAGTGGACGGCAAGTGGCAAGCCTGGGCGTCCTGGGGCAGCTGCAGCGTCACATGTGGGGGTGGCAGCCAGCGACGGGAGCGTGTCTGCTCTGGGCCCTTCTTCGGAGGAGTGGCCTGCCAGGGTCCCCAAGATGAGTATCGGCAGTGCGGTACCCAGCGGTGTCCTGGTAAGACCCCTCCCACACCACAACTGGGGGGACTGGGAGGACTCAGGGCTTGGGCATGACAGCAGACTTCTCAGAGGGATCTTGGCCTTCTGAGCCTGCTGCTAGCACTCAGCTCCCCTTTCCTGGCCCCTACTGCCCCCATTGTCTCTGGCCCCTTGGCAGAGCCCCATGAGATCTGTGACGAGGACAACCTTGGGGCAGTGGTCTGGAAGGAGACCCCAGCGGGAGAGGTGGCTGCTGTCCGGTGTCCCCGCAATGCCACAGGTGAGGGCAGAGAAGTGTGTGAAACAATGAGGCCAGCTCCATGTAGCTGTCAGTGGGGACAGAGCCCAGACAGCCACATGCACCAGCCAGGCAGTAGGGACCAGGAGGCCAGAACTGCACGTGGGGACACTGGTGGCCACTGCATCCTAAGCTTTCACTGAGGGCCAGGGCCTCCATGAGGCCCTTCACATGAGATATCCAGTAAGCCTCAGCGAACACATGAAGTGTTTACAGGTGGACAACTGAGGCACAGGGAAGTTAAACCCTTGGCCTGGGCTTGCAAGGCCAGTGAGTGGAGGTCCCTTTGAATGTCAACAGCCTGAATTTCCACACTGGCCTTGAGGAGTGGCTGGGGATTGAGGAGTGGATGAAGCAGGGCGGGCCCCATGGGGAAGGGGCTTGGCCGCACTGAGGGTTGGTCTCCTCTGCCCTTCCTATGTGAAGGAATGTGGGTAGTTTTTATGTCTGAGAGAAAGCAAGCTCTACCCTTTTTTGCTGTGTGACTTTGAGGAAGTGACTTAACCTCTATGAGCCTCAATTTTCTTGTCTGTAAAATGAGGCAATATAGGCCTCTGCACAGGGCTGCTGTGGGGAGGGCTGGGGTAGTCCTGAGATAGGAGTGGCGGCAGGTGCTGTGTGCTGCCAGCCACAGCTGCGGCTCCCCTGCCTTTTTGTTTACACGCGATGCATGGTCTTGGTCATACATTGCAAGCCCTGAGACACATATGAAGAAGGCAAGCCTCAGAGCCTCACATGGTGGTGGCCTTCCCTGACCTCTGTCTGCGGGTGTGGCATGACTCTCAGTGCCCCTCATTTTTGGCCCCCCCAAGTGAAGCCATCATGTCCCTTGGCTGTGTGGCAGTTCCTGAAGGGTGTCAGGCCACAGTGCTTTTCTGTGGCTCGCAGGGTCTGTGTGCCATCAGCTCTCCCCACTTCTCTGGTGATTTCCTGGGAGTGAGGTGTGTGTCAGAGGGGGGTGCCTGTGCTTAAGGCTGTTGATACCTGATGCCACACAGCACCCTGAGCCTGCCCCAGTGTCTCTGGGCCAGGCAGAGGAGCCATACCCCAATGGATGTGGCCAGGCAGGGGGCCAGGTGCTGGCTGTCCAGGGTTCTAGGTCAGAAGGGGCTCCATAGGAAGCCCTGGGAGAACTCTGAAGGGCTTGGCCAAGAGTTCTACCTCCATGCAGTGGGATCCCTGAAGGTTTGGCATCTGCTGAGTCCTAGCACCTGGTACAGGTGTCCTCCTTGAAGGACGAAGTGAAGCCAGCCTAGTCCTATACCAACTGTGCCTCTCGGTGTGAGGCTATGGGCAGACCCCCGTCCTAGGGGGCCAGAACATCCTATCCTGAGGTCTCCTGCCTGAAAGTCCTGGGTGGGGTTCCTGTGCTGGGCACTGAGCATCTTGCCTGAGAAGTGGGAGGTCTCTCCAGGCCTCATTCTGCGACGCTGTGAGCTGGACGAGGAAGGCATTGCCTACTGGGAGACCCCCACGTATATCCGCTGTGTCTCCATCGACTACCGAAACATTCAGATGATGGTAAGGGCTGGCGTTGGGGTTTCCAGCCCTGTCCCCATACCTCCAAGGCCAGTCCTCTGCCCTATCCCCTAGAAGCTCTGGCCCCGTGACACACCCACTATTTGGACATGAGGCTGGGGCTGCAGAGGGTTCTCTAGGCATGGGAGGTCCTTGGTACCTGCCTGGACATGTCCTGCAGAGGTGATGGCATCCAGCCCTCTCCACCCTCCCCAGACCCGGGAGCATCTGGCCAAGGCTCAGCGAGGGCTGCCTGGGGAGGGGGTCTCAGAGGTCATCCAGACACTGGTGGAGATCTCCCAGGATGGGACAAGCTACAGCGGGGACCTGCTCTCCACCATTGATGTCCTAAGGAATATGACAGAGATATTCCGGAGGGCATACTACAGCCCCACCCCGGGGGATGTGCAGGTAGGCTCCCAGGGGACCATTCTGGAGGAGGGTCAGCTGAGAAAGGGACTAGGGAGCCATCCTGGAACCCCCATCCAGAGGCTGAGTCCCAACACTGGCCATAGCCTGGGCCGTATTCTCCTGGTCACAAGCTGAGCTCTGATCCTGGTCACAGACTGAGCCCCAATCCTGGTCACAGGCTGAGCCCCAATCCTGTCGCATACCGAGCCCTGATCCTGCTACTTCTTCTCTTTCACTGGCCCTTCTTCCTCTTCCTTCCAGAACTTTGTCCAGATCATCAGCAACCTGCTGGCAGAGGAGAATCGGGACAAGTGGGAGGAGGCTCAGCTGGTATGGACACGTGTGGGGCCCCTGGGCCAGCAGGGTCAGGACCGGTATAGGCATATCTAGCGCCCATACATCACAGGCTCTCCTGGAGTCAGGCCCCACTGGGCACTGCGGATGGCTCTGGGTTCAAATCCCAGCATGGCTTCTTGCCCATTGCGCGACTTTGAGTCACGTAAACTGAGCCTCTGTTTCCTCATGTGTCAAAGGACAGAAGCTCATCTTGTAAGGCTAGAGTGGTGGTGGGAAAGTGAGTTAAGGACCTGGTGGTTCTTTCTCTTGGGGAGGAGCAGTCTACCACCTTTCCTCCCAGGCCCACCTTGAACCTGCTGCTACTCCTGTCAGCAGGGCAACATCTGTGGTCCGCTGGTTCCCAAAGACCCTCCCCCAGCCTGGGCCCTCCATTGGGCCAGAGCATAGCAGCCCCACTGGGCTTTAACCTCGTCCAGAGAGTAGTGGTGGGTACACAGAGGTCACCAGCTCTGCTGCTTTGAGTGGCAGAAAATGACCAAGAGCACCTGGAGAAAGAGGAGTGAGAAGGAAGGGAGGTGGAGGGCTGGGGAAGGCGACATGTGTCCAGCTAGGCATGCGAGTGGCCTCGTAGAGCCGTGAGGCGTGTCCTCCATGCTGCTCACCACACCTGCTCCCCAGATGGGTCCCAATGCCAGGGAGCTGTTCCGGCTGGTGGAGGACTTCGTGGATGTCATCGGCTTCCGTATGAAGGACTTGAGGGATGCATACCAGGTGACAGACAACCTGGGTGAGTCCACCCCTCCCTCTGCTCACCCCCATGCCTTGCTCTGCAGCCCTGGGCAGGGCCCTTCTGCCTCAGTCTCCTCATCACCATAGAGGCAGCAACCAGATGCCCTGTGGGCCACTTGGGTTACACAGACCAAGTCTTGGGATTGATGAGGAAGTTTCTAGTCTCAGCCCAGACCACACCCTGATCTCTGGGACTCCCTGGGGTCTGCACACAGTCAGCCTTGGCCCCTCCCTGAGGTTTGCAGGCAGAACTGTGTGGCCTGTCCGGGTCCCAGAAGCACCTCATTAGAGGGCCTCAGGTTCCTTATTTCTGAAATGAGGGGATGATGGTGCCACCTGAAGGGGATGCAGGGAGGGAAGGATGGTGCCTGGGGCCTGGAGGAGCATGCAGCTGTTGTCACACCTCTCATGGGGCACATTTCCCAAACCTTCCCTTCCCAAACTCCCTCATAATAGAGGACCCAGGAGTGGGCACTGGTCACAGCTGTGACCCAGATAGCACCAAGGAGGAAAATTGTCACCTCTCTTGTGGGACACTTTGCCTCTAGTGATGTGACCAAGATCAGCTGAGCTTTGTCAGCACATATGCCCTGGGCCTTTCCGGGCTCCCCTGCTGATGCCTGAGTAGAGGTAGGCACGGAGCTGCCCTGGGCCAGACAAACATTCCCATGTCTTCTAAGCCGGAGGCTGGAGTGCTGGCCTTACCTTCCACTTTAGGGGCTTAGGATCCCAGAGCTGGGACACCCCTGGTGCTGCCTGGGCCAGCCCTCACCTCACAGGTGGGGAGTGCAGGTCCAGGGTCTGTCAGAGGTCACCCGGTCAGGAGAGTCAGCCCAGCATCAGCATTCCAGGTGCTAACTTCCTCCTCGGCCCCGTTTTCTAGGTGAGGTACTCATGGTCCCATAGGGAGGGTGCAGGATGGGCCATCAGCCTTGCTGACCAGGATGTCACTGTAGCAGGTGGCTGCCTAGGCACCCAGCATGGCCCAGGACCTGTTCCTGCCTTGGGGTGCCACTCTGAGCCAATGGACATTCGGGGCCTGGGCTCCTGGTCACCCCTCATCACCCTTCCATTCTGCCACCTGTTTTAGCCTACATGTCATGAGCCAGCCACCCCAGGCCCCTGCTGGCCCAGTTCTCTGCATACCTCATGCTGTCTGCCCACTTTCTGTTGCTGTGACTGCTACAGAAGAGGTAGTCTGAAAAGAACAGGATTGATTTGGCGCAAGGCTCTGGACCCAGAGCAGTGGAGGGGCATGGCGTGGCGCTGGCAAGGGCCTCTTATTGAGTCACCCCCACAGAAGCCAGTACAAGGCGAGCCTGAGCCAGTTGTCTGCTCGGGTCTCTCTTCTTCCTCTTGTAAAGCCCCTGGTGCCATTTTGAGGGACCCTCATGATCTCATCTAATCCCAAGTACCTCCCAAAGGCCCTATCCCCAAAATCATAACATGTGAATTGGGGATTCTGTTTCCAGCAGGAGCTTCTGCAGGACACGCCTAGTGGCTCTGGGCGTGTCCCATAGGACCTGCTCACCCCGCTATCGGCCTCTCACTTGCCCTCACGCTGCTCTACCCACCCCCACCATTAGCTGCTGAGCACTGGAGGCCAGAGGGAGCGAGCAGCCCACGCACCCCTGCCCAGCCCACACCTGTGTCTGCACTCCATCCTCCACTGTTCCCACGGTGGCCCTGTGCCCTGGGTTCCCACCTTTGTCTGCCCAAGGACAATGTTCCAGCCACCTCCTCTGCCCCTGCCCCCCGTAGCCCTTTGCACACCCTCCTCCTCACTGCCAGACTGCATGCCTGCCCCTCCTCTCAAGGGCACCCTCTGCTTCTGTCAGGGTCACTGGGGACATTTAGGGGGCAGAGCTCCATGGTCAGCCCCTGGTGCCCCACCAGGTCCTTCAGAAGCACAGGGCACTCCTGGTACCGCTGCCCCCTCCCTCCCCCACTCCCGCCCAGGGGCGCCTATCCAGTGAGCAGCCCCACCCTCCCCAGGTCTTCATCTACAGGTCACTTCTCCAGGGAGCCCTTCCCTACCTCCCTGTTTGGAAGTGTCCCCTCTCCACTGCCCAGCAGACCAGGGGCCAACTCTTTCCCTCTGCCTGGCTTTCTGTCTGTCCCCCTTCTCCTGGCAACTCCAAGAGAGGTTTCTGTGTGCAGTTCCTGGCACACAGTAGGTGCTCAGTAAGTGCACCGAGTGAAAGGCTTCCTTCGTTTGTTTACCCATTGGTAAAGCATACTGCAGTGAGGGCTGCTGTGTTTGGGGCACTGGGCTCCTGCCCCCCTGGGCTCCTGTGGGAAAGATGCCTTAGTCCACAGAGGTGACCACACAAGTCCAGGGAAGGCAGTGCCAGGTGGGGGGGTTGGTAAGGCAAGATAGCCTGGGGGGAGCCCCTCTGCCCCTGAATCTGACATGGGATGCTGGTGAAAGGGCACGGAGCCTCTCCATGGGGACCACTGCTGTCTGCCCTGCCTTATTCTCCCAGGCCTGCTGCCCCATCACCCCTGCATCCAGATACTTGGGGGAGCCATGGGTGTCAGGGAGCCTCTCAGGCCCCCTCTGAGGCTAGAGAGGGAGCCCAACCTGGGCTACATTCTCCATGAAGGAGCTCATTGGGCCTGTGTGGGCTGAGGCCGCAGGCCCAGGGCCAGGCTTGCAGTAGGAGGGGTTGGGGGACATCTCCAGCAGCGCTCCTCCCTAGCTGCATGTCCCCTTAGGCTCTCCCCAAAACCACACCCCTCACCACCCCTGCCTCTCCACCCTGAGCTCAAGGACCCTTTGCAGAGCAGGAAAGGAAGCCTGGGGAGCCCTCCCAGTGCAGCCCATGTGAGGAGGGGCTGCCCCATCCCCTTCTAGCCCTACAGTGCAGGGGAGTGTGTGAAGAGGCCAGAGCTGGAGGGGGCAGCTAGGCACCTGCGTCCTGGCGCTGCAGGGGGACACAGAGGTGGGCCTCTCTAATAGCCACAAAGTACACCCCAGAATCCTCCTTGATCACCTTCTAGGCCATGAGGTTAGGCATGGCCGGAACAGGGCCTGAGTGCTCCTGGGGGCCGCCGCAGGGCCCCTGACAGGTCAGACTCTTTAGGGCTTGTTCGTGGGTATCATTGGAGTGGGGGAGGGAGGGGGCAGCGGTGTCAGTGATGCCCACGAACAAGCCCTGGTCCTGAAGAGTCAGGTCTGACCTCACCTGCGCTCACCCCGTCTTGGTGCCCCTGCTCTGCAGCCCACGGAGGTCAGGGACACAGCCCACCTACCCTTGCAGCATCGGCCTGCATACCCATGCCTGCTCTCCAGCCCCCACAGCTGTGGCCCAGGTGTGTGACCCTCTGTCTCTGTCTTGCCCTGTCTGCACCAGTCCTCAGCATCCACAAGCTACCGGCCAGTGGAGCCACTGATGTCAGCCTTCCCATGAAGGGCTGGAGGGCCACAGGCGATTGGGCCAGGGTGCCAGAGGACAGGGTCACTGTGTCCAAGAGTGTCTTCTCCACAGGGCTCCCAGGTGAGGACCCTGGAGAGTGAGAGTGGGTGGGGAGGGCTGTCCCAGAGAGCAGTGTCCCCACCCTGGGAAGTACCTTCTGGAGTCCAGCCTGCTGTTCCCAGAGGGGAGCGTCCGCTGCTCTCATTGTTCCAGGGGGTCCCCTTCTCCAGGAGGCCCTCCTTCCCCTCCCTGGTGGCAGGGCCCCCCTTCTCCAGGAGGCCCCCCTTCCCCTCCCTGATGGCAGGGCCTATGGTCAACCCCATGGCCCAGACGTCTGCTGAGGGGATGAACTGGACCACCTCCCTGTGGGGAGGGACAAGGACTCTGGAGTCACACTGCAGGGACTGGGACCTGGAAAGAGAAGCCCCGTCTGGCCCGCTCCACTGCTCTCACCAGGCCATTGCCCCAGCTCACCAGCTCCCCAGCTTCAGTGCTGCAATGGGGTGTGGGGATGGCCTCCCTACCGGCTAGGGCCATGGAGGGGAGGGCAGGTTTCAAGCCACACAGGCAAGCCCCACCCAGCTGCAGTAGGGAGGTAACAGTGTGCTCTCTTCCAGAGGCTGATGACTCGTCTGTGTTCGTGGTGGGCACTGTGCTCTACCGAAACCTTGGCAGCTTCCTGGCCCTGCAGAGGTGAGGTGGGCAATGCTAGGTGGGCAGGGTGTACAGAACCCCCGCCACAGGAGATGGGGGAGGCTGGGAGCAGCCTGGAGGAGATGGGGACAATGGGCAGGGTACAGAGGGTGGCCAGGGCTGCAAGAGCCCTATGTGGGCATCAGAGGACGACCATGGGCTCCTCAGGGCTTGGTCTCCGATGAGCTCTGCTCCTCTGGCTTCCCACCAGGAACACGACTGTCCTGAACTCCAAGGTCATCTCTGTGACTGTGAAGCCCCCTCCTCGCTCCCTGCGCACACCCTTGGAGATTGAATTTGCCCACATGTACAATGTGAGTGTCTTCTGTGTGTGCACTTGTATGCACACCTGTGTTCATGAAATTCCTATCACACTTCTTAGGCAGTAATGCCTTGGGGCCTCAAGGCAGGAAAGTTGGAGAAGCTGAGGCTCAGAGAGGTACAATGACTTGCCCAGGGTCACAGAGCAGGTTCACCTACATCTGAGTTCATTCTTGGGTCCAACCACTCCACTCTCAGCTTCTTAGGCTGCTTGTTCCCCGGAGAAAAGAGGGGTACCCCTTTGCAACAGAGCCTGACCTGCACTTCCTGCCCCCTGCACACTTTCCAGCCCTAGTTCCCTTCCCACCAGGTTCTTGACTCCCTTCCCCGAGGTTGGACACCAGGCCTAACCCTGCAGGCTCCCAAAGATCTTTGTGTGAAAGCATCCTCCCAGAACCACCTCGGATAGGCACCTGGGGTCTAGGTCAGTGCTGGCATGTGCCCTCAGACAGGCAAATTCTCTTGAGGTATATGCCTGGCTGTGTAGCAGGTGGTGGTAACCCTGGCTCCTGGCTCTGTGGGGCCTGTGGGTGCTATCAGACTCACTCAGGGCCTCCCACAGCCCATTCTGGGCCCTGCTCCTCAGGGCTCCCCAAGAACCTCAGAGGAATAGGAGCCAAGATGCCCCCTGGGTAGGCTGAGAACCAGAGCCCTAGGCCAGGACTGCAAGGAGTCAAGGGAAGAAATCTGCCCTGTCCTTCCCACCTCCCTCTGCCAGGCTTCCTGCCCTAACACATGTGAAGAGATGAGCCTGAGCGAGGACTGAGCAGCTCCTGTGAGTGCTTGGAGCACCGCCCTCGTGAGAGCTGGTCCATCCTGCTGTGACTGCCCTTCCTGGCAGCGCCGGTGCCCAGCAGGCCTGGCAAAGGCAGCATCCCAGAGCACACTCTTGGACTTAGCCAGTAGGACCCTGGACATCAGAACAGCATAGTGGCATTTGCTGAGGCCCCACTGAATGCCCACCTGACCCTTGCTCACTCCGCCCAGGGAGGGGTCTTCCCATTACCCTGCTTGGCATCAGAGAAGATGGGTTCTAGCCCCTGCTGCCCAGGCTGCTATAGTACCTGGCCTCAGAGTGGACGGGAGCTACCAAGGACATACAGTGGACAGTGGTGGTGGGAAGGAGGCCAGGCCCTGAGACCTTGGGCCACTCCCAGATGTGCTCTGGGCTCAGTTTTCTCTGTGTTTGGGGGCCCAGTGAGGCTGAGCACCTTCTAACCTGTGGGTGGGTCCTAGCAGTGACCAGTGGGTGGGGGCTAGTTGGGGTAGGCCCTCCTGATTTCTCCCCATCTTTCCCAGGGCACCACCAACCAGACCTGTATCCTGTGGGATGAGACAGATGTGTAAGTTCACCAGGGTTTCATGGCTTTGGGGCTCTGGGGTGGGCTCTGGGAAGCTGACAGGTGGCAGGGAGATGTGAGTTTTAGGTTGGGAATCATGGTACCCTGGTCTGTCTGTGGACTGGCTTAGTCCTCCCCACTGTCCCTGCCCAGGTCTGCTTGAGAACCCATGCCTGGTCTCCCACCTCCCTTCCAGGAAATTGCAGTGAGGGGAGGAGAGGGCATGGAGGCAGCCCTGGGTGAGGTGATAGGCATGGCCTGCCCTCATCTTGGCCTTTGGGTCTGAGGGTGCGTGCCAGGTGCCCAGGAGCTGGGGAGCATTGCCACAGCAGACGGGGGCAGCTTTGGGTATGACTGGAGGATCAGAGTAGGCAGATGGGGTGCGGGCTCCTGGGGACCTCGCCATGCTGCGTGGCCACGTGGTCTCAGCTCAGTTCTTTAGCAGGCGAATGTTAGGTGGCAGCTGCCTTGGGTGCTGTAGCATAGCAAGGACGAGGTGAGGGGAGCCGAGATCACAGGCCCCATGTGGAAGTGCCAGGGTGAGGCTGGGAGGGGCGGGAAGGGGCCATCTTCAGTCAGAGGGAGACGTCTTGCCAGAGGCCCCCACCGTGAGTACCCCCAGGGATAGCTGAGGTAGAATTTGAGGAGAGGGGGCTGGGCCTTGCCCACCCTTTGGGGCTCTGGCAAGCATCAGGGAGGGTCTGGTCACTGGCCACCTGCCTCCTTCTGCTGTATATCCTTCGAGTCCTGCCGGCCCAAGGCCTCCCTGTGCCCCAAGGAATAAGTGTGGCCACCTGAACATTGGTGGCACACTCAGTGGTCCCTCGTGTGGTGGGCACGCAGACAGCTGGGTGTCCTGGGGGCTCAGGGAAGGTGTCAGAATGTCTGTTGCTGCAGGACAGTGGGGTTGCCCTGCTGTGATGGAGAGGCTAAGGCTCCAGGAAAGGCACGGGTGGGTGCAGGGGTGAAGGGCTGCAGGATGGTGAGAGGCCAAATGGTTGAGGCTGTTGTGGGGTTGGGGTGGCCACCCCATTCAACCACATCCATCCACTCTTAAGACCATCAACCCATAGCCTGCCGTCCTTCCTCTGATGATTTCTGACCACTGGGAAGGTCACTGCTCTAGGAGGTCCTGCCCTTAGCCTCCTCCTCTCCCTAGTGAAGAGGAACAGTGACCAGGAAAACTGTGATGTCAGGTCATGCATGTCCCAGCAAATGGACCTCGAGGGACTGGGTGGGCTTTGCGCCTTTCCAAGCAGGGGCATGGGTGCCTCTTTTGAGCAGAGGCCTGGCTGGCCCAGCACTGTGCAGGTAGGGGCCACCTAGGCCCTGAGGCAGGAGTGTGCAGCCTGTACCTTGCCCTCACGACCTCTCCTCCCTACTGGGTGGCCCCTGCTGGCCCTTCCTTTGGCCAACAGCCTAGGGGCAGCTCTCTGGCTATTGATCTTTACTCTGGGTTTTACAAGTATTGCAAACTCTTTGTCCAAAGAGAGAAATCAGAAAAGGGTGGAAAAAGAAGCCCTGGTGGTCCAGGAGACTGCACAGGCCTCCCCTGTGGTTTGTAGGGTGGAGGCTATGGGCTGCCCCCGTCTTGCCCTGACCCTGCCACAGCCTCTCCCCATAGCCCAGAGCCCACTCTTGGCGCTGTTCCCAAGCAGAAGCTCCTAGGGTCGGCCCCTCCTGGTGGCCTTAGGGAGCCTCCCTGCTTCCCATTAAGCTAAACATCTATGGGACAGTATCCTTGGACGGCTGCTTTGCCCATGCCTCTGACTGTTCCTCAGGGTCGAGTCCCCAGACCACACAGCTCTTGGTAGTAAATTGTTCTGAGAAAGGAGTGATCCATCATCTCCTTTTGCCCCCTGAGCAGCAGGCTGTGAAAGGCCTGGCCAGCCCTGCTGGGTCCAGGACACGGCCCTAGGGACCCAGCTGTGGCCAAGAGGACATGCTGTATAACTGTGGGTAAATCCTGCCCCTGCAGCCTCCACTTCCTGTCCCTATGGCCAGAGTCTTAGTGCTTTCCAGTAGGGGTCAAGGTAGCCAGAGGACTGTGGCCACGTCCTCCGGCATTGGAAGGGCCTGTTCTTCCTCCCACAGGTGTGGGAGGACACCCCACGACCCACCTGTCCCAGTCACTGGCTAGATGAGCTAGAATGTGAAAGTCTTGGTACATGGGGGCTCAGGGCCTTAAGGACAGGAGGAAGTTACCCGTGTAGCCTAAGCAGGGCCTGGCAGCACCATACCCACCATCCCTGTGGGCTTCCTGACACAGCCTGGACTCTGACTGTATCTGCTGCTTCTGAGTTGTTGGGGACCCAGTGTGCTGAATGAGGCCATCAGCTTGGGGACCAGGCAGCCTGGGGTCTAAGAGAGTGGGTCATGGCTGATGGGGAGTCAGCCCTTTCCTGCTGCCCACCACCTCCCACTGCTCAGAGTTGAGTGTCCCACCCTCCATAGCTCCTGGGGCCACCGGGTGCCCTGTGAACTGGCTGAGAGGAGCCCTGGGTCTGCCTCCACCCATGCACTGGGGAGTGGGCCTGTGTTTTTGTGCACCAACATGAGGACGAGTCCTGTGGTGGAGAGGGATATGTGGACAGTGCAGTGGTTTATAGGGGAAAGGGGTATGAAGCCATCAATGACCATCTGCTGAGAAATAGTGACCTCTTAGATCAGCGGTTCTCAACCTGTGGGTCACGACCCACAGGAACTGTATTAAAGGGCCACGTCATTAGGAAGGTTTAGGACCACTGTCTTAAATGCAGAATTATGCTCCATAACTGAACCTTGATCTCAGTCAGATGGGCTTTTACTATGGTCACACACTGTGTTCTGACCCTGGTCATTGGGCTAAGCCCTGATCCTGTTCACTTACTGAGCTTTGACCCTGGTCACAGTCTGAGCCCTGATCTTGGTTATACACTAAGCCCTGATCCTTGTTACACTGAGCCCTGATCACACAGCCCTGATCCTGGTTGCTTACTAAGCCATCACTCTGTCACACACTGAGCCTTGACCCTGGTCTCAGACTGAGCCCTGATCCTGTTTGCACACTAAGCCCTAATCTTGGCCACACACTGAGCTCTGATCCTGGTCACAGGCCGAGTCCTGCTCCTGTGTCTCAGCTGGGATAACTTGTGCATGTTCACGTGCAGTATGCATATGTCATACGCTTGCCTGCGGGGCCACCTCCTCTTGCAGCTATGTGCACAGATTCCTTTCCTCCAGGAAAGAATGCATCAGAGGCCTCCACCACTGTGCAGATCCTCTAACTGCCTTCCCAGTTACACACACACTTGCACATGTGAGCTCAGTGACCATACTCAAGGCACTGCTTGTGTTCTATAAATTTTGGGCCCAAGAGCCCCTGGAATCCCCCTTGCCCCAGCAGCCAGAGGAATGTGACCAAGTCCCACACTCTCAGACCCAGACACGTAGAGTCATCGGTCCTGAATCCCAGCCTGGCAGCATGACCCCAGGACTTCTGTTCCCCCATACCCCTGCACCGCCCGGCTCCTGGCAGTGGAGGCATGGTCAGAGAGGGAGACTGGGGTGGGGGGAAGGGGGAACAAAGAGTTCCCCAGATGTTGCAGAGTTCCCAGATGTCCAAACCAGTAGAGACTATCTGTACCTTAGCACATCCTATACAGATCCTTGGCCACGTGTGTCTCAAGTGGAGGAGGCAGTGACTGTGTGTCAAAGTCGTGTCTGTACCCCCAGAATTGAGCACCTCCCTGTGTGGATCAATAATAGTTTACAAGCAAGTAATGATCGGGTGGCTAGATGTAGGGATAGATGGTAACTGGATCCATGGGGGTGCTGTGGACAAGTAGCTGTGTGCCAGGGGCTGCTGGTGCTAGTGCTAGTCTGTGTCTGCCCCAGGCCCACCCCACACAGAGGGCCCCAGCCAGGGGCAGCTCTCCTGGAAGACACTCAGACCCAGATTCAGGAGTGCGCGTGTGGGCTCCCCAGTGACAGGGAGACAGTGGAGGAACAGTGAGGAGGCTGGGTGCATGATCAATGAGAGATGATGGAGGAACGTGTGGGTGGAGATGGGGGCAGGCAGAAGGGGAGAAGGCCGGAGGCGGCTGGCAGGATGGGGAGCGCTTCAGTCTCCCTGGGCTGCAGGCAGATGACCAAAGTCACCGGCAACACAGGGACTTAAAATAACAAAAATCTATTCTCATAGTTCTGGCAGCCAGAATTCTGAAATCAGAGTGTTTGAAGGGCCACCCTTCTTTTGAAGACTCTAGGGAAGATTCATTTCTTGCCTTTCCAGCTTCTGGTGATTCTAAAGCCATTCCTTGGTGTTCCTTGGCTGGCGGAAGCATCTGTCTCTACCTCCAGCTTTACCTGGCTCTCTCCCTTGTGTGTCTGTGTGTAAGGATACCAGATACTGTTATCTGTGGCCCACCCTAAATCCAATATATTACCTTAAGATATCCTTACTTATGTCTGTAAAGACCCTGTTTCCAAATAAGATCACAGTCACAGGTTCTGGGGGTTAAGATTTAGACGTGTATTTTGAAAGGGACACTATCAAGCACACTGTTGACAGAGTGGTGAGTGATAGATTGATGTGTAGGTAGATGAGTGTGTGGGTGGACCATGGGCTAAGAAAAGGATAGAGATGGGTGATGCGTTGACAGAGGCCAGTAACACACACTGGACACTCAGCTCTGTGGTCCTGAATGGACAGCTCCCTGGCGCTTCTCCCCCTTGAGAAGTTGCCTATGGTTTGCTGTCTTTTTGTTTGTTTAAAACAGCTTTAGTATTTTATTTTTTATTTTCAAAATATTAAGGGGGCACAAATTTTTTCTTACACAGATAGCTTTTGCAATGCTCGAGTCAGGGCTATAAGTGTGCCCGTCACCAGAATAGTGTTCATTGCATCATTAGGTAGTTTTCTGCCCCTCCCCTCTGCCCTTCATCCCCATATTGCAGTCTTTTAATACTCCTTTTAAAAAAATGAACAACCCAGAGTTACACAGAGTGTATAAATAAAAGGTGGGGGGACTCCTCACAAGTGAGGTCCAGAGTGGTGATGCAGGAACAGGCCAGGGCACAGGACTGAATCCCTCATCCTGCTTCCCCAGCATGGTGGGAGATGTCCTGCCAGATGACAGCAAGTGAGGGCTCCGGGAAGGGCAGGGCTTCCCGTGCTCCTGGGTCCACATCCACACTGACTATAAAGGCCCTGAGAAGTCCCACAGGAGGCTCCTGTTGGCCAGCTTGGGAGTTTCCTTAGTCTGAGCTCTGGGCACCCTTATTCTGCCTGGCACAGCCCTGAGCCAACAGAGCAGGCCCTGGGACAGGCTGGGGTGGTGTGTGGTATGTGAAGGGGGACATTTGCTTAGCTCCTTTCCTGAAGCCTGCCCCCAGCCAGACACTGTTAGCTCTGCCTCATTTCACTCACACGGCTTCCTTAGCCTGCCAGTTCTTGTAACCAATTTTATAGCTGAGGACACTGAAGCCTGGAGCACTTCTCTGGCAAGCCCAGGGTCCCCATGTGGACCATTTCAGCAGGTCCGTTGTGCTGGATGAGGCTTGGGAACCAGGCTTAGCCCCACCCTGGGGTCCTTGTCAAAGCAAGCATCTCGGTCCCTTTAAGAGCCTCACCCCCCTCCCACCCCTTTCCTGGTCTCCTTGGAGAGGGCAGTTGAGGGGGGTAACGGAAGGAAGACTTGGCAGGGTCCCACAGGGGCTGTCAGCAGCCGGTTCCCAGCCCGGTTTCTCCCACGCCAGCTGGTTCCTGATGTGGGGGGTGGGCAGGGGGAGGGGCATCCTTAACACAGAAGGCCTCTTTGGTGGCCTGGGATGGGCCCCAGGATCCACACCCATGAGCAAGCAAGGGAGGGAGGGAGGATGTGTTACTCCCCTGGACTTGGGTAAGGGCCCAGGGTGGGGGAAGGGTGGAGTGCTGCCCTCAGCAACAAGACCACCGTGCTGAGCACCGCATCCTCTGGATCTCTCTTTCTGTCAGTCCCCGGTTGGGCAGTGGGGCAGCGGGGCCTCTGTGGGCTCCAGTTTCCACACCTGCAGAGGGGCTCCCTACATGTGTGAGAGCCGGGAAAATGGGCAAGGTCATGCCCACAGACAGGACTTCATGGTCTAGACTTGAGGTAGGGGCATTCCCTGGCCCTCCCGAGATCCCTGCAGCGGGGATGGACCCAGCTCTTTAGCCTGGCCTGCAGGCCTCTCACTGCCCCGCCCATGGCCTGCTCCATACCCAACCCACTTGTCCCTGCCCTACAGCTTTGCCACTCTCCCCAGGAGGCCCCTGCCAGTTTCCAGCATCCCCACACTGTCCTCACCAGCACGTCCCTGTTTTCAGCCAGCCCCAAGGGCTCCCACACACATGGTTCCGGTGCACACAGGAAATTTGAGAGCTATATGGTCAGGGAACCAGATGTGCCCCATTTCAGTGGGTCTGGGGCTCACTCACTCACTCACTACCTGGGCATATCTTCCCTCAAGGGGCTTTCATACTCCACATGCCCAGGGAATGCCTATGGGGGATACTTTGCCCTAAAGAGCTGCCCCCATTCAACGCATGGGGAGAAGGACCCATAAGGAGGGAAGGTGGGGAGGCAGGGAGCCTGAACTGCCTGGGACATGTCTGTGGGCCTCTGGGGACCTGTTCACGTCCCTGTGTCATGAGGACTGGGGGTCTGTTGCTCTTATAGGTGGAATTAACAGGCCATTACAGTCCTTCCCTCTGGCTAGGAATCTCTCAGTCTTCTGGCCGTGCAAGTCCAGGCCTCAGTTTCTTCATCTATGCAATGTTACAAGATAGCTGCCACCCCCAGGGCCACTGCAGACAGCGTCTGCCCTACCCCCAGTCTAGACAGCTGCTGCCAGCCCCTGCCCAGCACCTTCAGGCTGTGGCTGCCATCCCCCGACCAGGCCCCCATTCTCCTTCTGCCAGAAGAGCCCTGCTGGATGCTTGGCCTCTGCAGTGCCCAGGAGGCATGGCTGGGAGGGGCTTCTGCCATGGAGTAGGGTCAGGTGGGCCCCAGCAGACACACCCCCACCACCTGCCTGCCCAGACCCCTGTCCCTGGGGAGCCTGCCCACTGTTCCTCAGGCCTTCCCTGCTGCAGGCTGTCCATCTTGGCCACACTGTTCCTACCAGCCATTCAGTCTGTCCTCCTGCCCATCCCTGGGCCAGTCCTAGTGGGGAGCCAGGCACCTGGCTGGGCAAATGCAGCTAGGGGTGTTGGGCCTCACACCCTGGCCATTCTCTTTACTGACTGGGTGACCTGGCTAGCAGGGGATGTGGGGCTGACTCAGAGTGGGCTTCTTGGGGGTGGAGCATGAGCTGGAGGGCACCTGGCAGTAAGTGGCACCTGCAGAAGCCGACAACCCAGAGTGCTGCTCAGCGAGTTGTCAGTGAGACAGCAGGCAAGCCGGAGGCTGGCGGGGCTGCTCAGGCCTAGGGCCCCATCAGCTCCTTACCTAAATCCTCATGCCTCTTTTTAAGAGCAGAGAAGGTGAGCCCTGATATCTCCTAGCCCTGGCATGTGACAGGCTCTGCCCTGGGACAAGAAGCCAGGACTCAGAATGGTGGCTGTTCTTGCCTGGGGTCCCCCAGTAGGCTTATGTGTTGAGGGATCCTGCAGTGTCCACTGGACTCCTTCACACCCAGATAGTTCCAGCACCATCACAGCCAGCTCTTCAGGCCTGGTGGCCGTACCTGGCTCCCAGGGCCTCTGGTGGTGTTGGCTGTGTCTGGGCCTCCCTCAGCATCAATGGGTCTGTGACTGGAGCCTTTAGGGGTTTCACGTTCCCCACCACACCAGATGTCAGTTTCCTGGTTCCCGCCTGGTGCTGCCTAAATCTGGGCAGGCAGATGGATGTATCTGTTAGGCCCCCTGTCCACCTCCCCCACGGTGGAGGTCCCTCCCTGGCATGGGATAGCTATGAAGAGGCGGGATGAGGACAGGTGGAGGGGTGGCTGCAGAGGGTGTCACAGAGACATGCCTGGGAGGATGTGAGCCTCCTCCCTCACCTGCCTAGCACCTGTGGAACTCTTCTAAGGTGCAATCACTTGCTTATTGCAACAGAAAGAGTCAAAATCAAAACCACAGCTTCCCAAGAAATGCAGTGGTTCGCACCCCTAATGTTGGTAGAGGGGGAGTGGTAACAGACTGTTCTCATCTCTGTGGGGGGCCAACTTGGAACAGGGGAAAGTAGGATTTGGAGTAGCCACAAGAAGGACTTCCAGATTAGCAGAGTGACCATGGGTGTCCATTCTTCTGCCTTGACCTTGGTGCAGAGGTGCTTGAAAGCAGAGGGGTGGTGAAATGATCTTGAGGTCACCTAAGCAAACTGTGTCTTTGGGAGTCAGATGAGCTGGGAGATGCCTTGAGGTGAGTGGTCAGGAATGACAGGCATTGGTAGTTGTATGGCTGCCTGGGTTCAAGTTGCCATGTGTTGATGATGACAATGGTGGTCAGTCCTTCTGCAAGACTGGTTCTATCTGCACTGTGCCCTGGACATGGTGAGTTCTGGATAAATTCTTGCTGAATGTCTAGGATGGTGATTACCAGGCTAGTATCAAATCTGTTGAGGTAGTGGTGGTGATGAGAGCACAGTCGATTTTGCTAATGGTGGGGGTAAGGTTTGGACTATGGGTGATCAGGTGATGATTGTGGTGTCACGAAGAAAGTGTAGAGGGCTATGGTGGTGATGATGGTAGTGTGGTAGTAGTGATGGTGATGGTAGTGATGGTGGTAATCATGGTGGTGATGATAATGGTGGTGGTGGTAATGGTGATGATGATGGTGGTGGTAGTGGTGGTAAGGTGGTGGTGGTGGTGGTGATGATGGTGGTAGTGGTAGTGTTGGTGAGATAGTGGTGATGATAATGGTGGTGGTGGTAATGGTGATGATGGTGGTAGTGGTAGTGTTGGTGAGATGGTGGTGATGATAATGGTGGTAGTGGTGGTGATAGTGGTGATGATGTTGGTAGTGATGGCAACAGTGGTAGTGGTGATGATGATGGTGATGGTGGTGGCAATGATGGTGGTGGTATTGGTGATGATAGTGGTAGTGGTAGTGTTGGTGAGATGGTGGTGATGATAATGGTGGTGATGGCAATGGTGATGATGGTGGTGGTGGTGGTGAAGATGGTGGTGGTGGTGGTGATATTGGAGATAAGGTAGCAATCAGAGTACTGTTGATGGTGGTAATAGTGTTAGGTGATGGTGTTGGTAAGGATGGTGGTGTTAGTGGTAATGAATGTGGTGATGTTTTTGTGATAATGACTATGATATATTGGTGACTGTTGGTGATGGTGGTAGTTGTGGTATGTTAATTACAGTGGTGGTTTTGATATTGTAATGGTGGTAATAGTGGTTGTATTGTAGATGGTATTGCTAATAGTGGCCAGTTTCAGTGGTAGCCATTAAGTAGAGGCCGTGGTGGCAGGTGTTGCTGGTGGTTGTCTCAGCTCTTAGGTGCATTTGCAACCCATGCCCCTCTGTGGCAAGCAGGACTCACCCATGGCACAGTTAATAAGCCAGCACAGCAAACATGGGATCCCAGCTAATATGGATGGAAAAATGGGGTAGAGAGCAGAGGACAGTATCTGTGAGGCCTTGGCCATCTGGGAAGGCATCTTGGAAGAGGTGAGGCAGGGCTGGCTGTGATGGGGGAAGGTTTGGAATCTCCCAGAACCTGGGGAGTGCCATGATGTGCCTAGTGCCCAACACAGAGCCATTTGCTAAATGAGTGAGTGAGCTTACCAGCCCCTTGACCTGCCAGACAGGCAGCAGTGGCCTCAGCATGGACTTGAGTGTCTTGGCAGTGGCCCCTTAGCTGGCAGGGTGTGTGACGGGCCAGGCAGAGCCAGGCTTCGGGTGCCATAAGTGAGGATCTGAGTGAGGGGCCAGGGCCAAGGGCAGACTTTCTGGATGCCAGCCCCTAATGGGGGAGGGGTCCACAGGTAGACTAGGGTAGGCAGGCCCCGAATCCTCTTATCCCAGACCACTTCCTTGCCAAGCTGGGGAGCCCAGCATCCCACCCTCTCTGGGAGCCCTTGTCTGCCTGGCGGACAGCCCTGGGCCTGTGCCTCTTGCCCAGCTGGGTCAGAAGAGCCACTGGACCCTGGGGAGGGCTGGGTTTCCTGTCCCGGGGCAGGTCTATGGCTAGAATCCCTGACTCAGTGTGGCCGGCGCCTGGTAGGAGCCAAGAGATTGGCATCTCTTGTGGTGGAGAATGTGAAACACTCTGGAGGCCCCAGTCACAGACCCATCAGTGCCAAGTGAGACTCAGACATGGTTAGCACCAGAAGAGACTCCAGGAGCCATTCCCAGAGGGAAGACTACCAGCTGGGACTCAGTAAGACCCAGGTCAGGCAGGTATCCAAACCCTAGCACTGGTGGGTCACAGAGGCCAAGGGTCTCTCCAGACCCCAGGCATTGTCCTTAGGTCCTGAGCTGGGAAGGACTATTGCTGACCTGGGCTTCCCCTAGAGATCCTCACAGATGGGCAGCCTGACAGGGACTGGACATGGAGGCGAGATCAGAGAGGCTTCCTGGAGCGGGGCAGTGGCTCAGGGGAGGCATGAAGGACAAGGCTGAGTAGGCCAGAGAACAGGGGACATGTGGTCAGAGGTAGGCTCAGAGGCAGGAGAGGGTGCCTGTGTGCCAGGCTACCCTCTGGGGTGGCCTATGCAGGCAGGGCTGTCAGGCCAAGGAGGGCCCAGCAGGACAGTTATGTGAGCTTGGGCTGCTGGGCCAGGCAGAACACAGAGAAGGGAACCAGGCACAGCAGTAGGGAAGGGTGATGAAGGGCTTGGGTGCAATGCAGGGATCTCATGGGCAGGGCAGGTGGGAGGCCTGATTATCCAGGCAGGGTTCCCAGAGGAGCAGACACTGCTAGTCTTGATATGTGGCTAAGATGGTAGAATTGGGAGTGGGCCCTCCTGGTGATGAAACATGATTACTCAGGGCTCAAACTCAGAAGGTGATGGAGCAGAGTGGTGGTTTGAGGGATCCAGGTGGAGGCCAACCCATTAAGGATTTTGAAGGCCTGGCTTAGTTTGGGGGGACTCCTAGAAGCCCCTGCCTGCAGAGACATTTCCACTCCCTGCCTAGCACCTGAATCCCCCACTGGGGCATGCTGTGCCCACTCCTGGCTTCTTTCTGCTGTGTGGGAGGACATTCTATGAGTCATTCACACTAGAGTGTGAATTAGCCCATCAAATCCAAGGGGACCCCGACAGCGCACAGTCCCATAATAGCACCTGCTTCGTGGGCTGGCGGGAGGCATCATGAATACAGCGAAGGCACTGCTGTGGTGGATGGGTGGATGGGCTTTCTGCATGCCCTCTCCATCACTGTTACCTGATGTCCCCTGGGCTAGAAACCCAGCCCTCCTCAGGGTTCAGTGGCTGTTCCCCTGATGTAGCTGGGCAGGGGGCACAGAGGCCCAGGGTTGTCTGCCAGGCAGACAGGGGCTCCCAGAGAGAGTGGGATGCTGGGCCCACCAGCCCAGCAAAGAAGTGATCTGGTCTAAGAGGGCTGGAGGTCTGCCCACCCTGTTTTACCTGCTGACCCCTCCCTAGCTGGTGTGGCCTTTTCTGAATCACCCACACCTTGGACATGGGAACAAGGTTGTGGCCCTGCAGCAGAAGCTGAGAGTGAAATGAAGAGGGGGTCTGCACTGGGTTGGGGGCTGCCCTGGGAGTTGTGGCCACTGTTGGATTTGGGGGCTGCTGATTGGGTCACAGGAAGTAGGGTTCATGGTCCAAGGGTGGCAGAGCATAGAGCAGGGAAGTGGCTCAGGGAGGTTTAGCAAGTCCCTGGGAGCAGTGTGGCCTCTGCTTCTCTGCCCTGGAGGAAGAGGGGGAGGAGGGAGGTTGGTGGTGCCCTTCCTTCCTCAGCTGCTCTCACATGGCATCTTAGCTCAGCACCTGTCCCCACTGGTGTGCCAGTGGTGGGTGTCTTCAGGACTGTCATGTGTTAGGATGTGCACTCAGGGCCACAGCTTTGTGGCACATGTTGGCTCAGGACTATGAACAACTCAGAGATGGGATAAACGGAACAGGAAATGGCCCTTGGCTTGTTGACATGGAGGTGCTTGGTGACCTTGGTAGGAGCTGAGTGGGACCATGGTGAGGTTCACTAGTGGCTTACAGAGGGCTGTGCAGTGGCTAGACCCATCCTGGGTCCCTATCTGAGGGTCCCAGGTACCCCTGGGGACCCACTCCTCTCAGACCGGGAGGGTCTTCTGCTCCTCTGGTCTTGGCAGGTGTTACGGCCCCAGCTCCTCCTCTCACCCTGGGCCCGAAGGAGTGGGGAGCAGGAGTAACTGACCCAGATTCTTCAGGCCTGGGCCTAGGAAGGGGGGGCCTGGCTCTCTGACCCAGATATTCCAAGTTTCTATAGCTTAGAAAAGAGGTAGCAAATGGTTTCCCACGTGTGGGAGCAGTTGCGGCGTGTGAGAGGAGGGAATGACCTGCCGGGGTTGCAGAGATGGGAGCAGCTGCCCCTGAAGCAGGACATATTTCAGTCAGACTTGGGGAAGAACTTCCAGATGTAAGTTGGGATCTGGTGTAAGAGGATGTTTCCTAGAGGTTTTGTTGAAGGGTTTGCTGAGGCTTTCTGATCTTTCCCAGGTTGGTACATGTCTAAGATATAAGCAAGGGTCCTCAGGTCAGGGACCACCCTTCCATCTGTCTTGCTAAAGACCAGCCAGTCCTCAGCTGATGTCCACTGCAGCAAGGAGGGCTCGGGTTACTCCTGGGAATCCTTCACTAATTGGGTTCTTCTCCTGGCTTGCAATGGCTGAGGACAGATCAGGCTCTGTTCAATGTCTGGCTACCCTCTAGGGCCCCTTTGGACCTGTGATTTAGTCAGGGTTCAGATGGCATAGGCCCTGGGCGTAAAGGCAGCCCAACAGATAAAAACTGGAATCTAGGCCCTACTGCTGTCCCACTGTGTGGCCCTGGACAATTGCCACCTCTCTGAGCCTTGCTTTCTTTATCTACAAAGCTGACTTGAGGACAGTTGCAAAAATTGAATGATAAAATGCCAGAAAGCCCTTAGCTCAGAATGGAAGCCATTATTATTGAGGGCCTGGAAAAGGAAGGAGAGGGTCCCTGTCCCTGAGCTGCATGTTGGGGGGCTGAGGATACTCCCTTGATACACTGCCCAGGCCTGCTACAGCCAGAGGGACACTAGAATGTGCCTGAGGCCCTGCACCCCCACCCTGGGCTAAGCACTTATGAAGTGATTGGCCAGCTACATCGCTGGGGAGGGGCAGGTACCCAGGTTATAGGTGCAGGTCCTGGCCTTACCCCCAGCACAGTGGGCAGTAGCCCCCTTCTCCCCACTGCCCAGGAGGCTGATAAGGTAATTAGTGCCCGCAGCAGGAGCCCTGCAGGCTAGGCACTGCTCCCAGGCTGGCGCTCTCCCAGGTGGTGGCGGGCAGCTGTGGGCCTGGCACCCTGTGGACTCACTGGTGCAGCTGGGATCCTGCCAAGTTCCTGGCCCCAGCTCCCCCCAACCAGCATGGCTCCCAAACCCCAGGCCTCAAGTGCTATCCCACTAGAGTCTCCCGGGAGCACTCGGGCAGTTGGGCAGCTGGGTTCCGGGGGACTGAGGCAGTGCTCATGCCTGGTCACTGGGATTTGTGCTCAGTCCTGGCTGCCATAGAGCACTGTTCTTCAGGGCAGCAAGGGAGAACCAGCCTGCAGGACCCTTCCCTGGGCACATGCATTCTGGGCAGACCTGACTGCAGCCACACATCCACGCCAGGCATGAGGATGGGGCCTCCAAGGAGCTGGGCTCAGCCAGGACCTCATAGCTCTGTGCCCTGGTGGGTCTTAGGCTTGTACCCTGTGTGTTCATTCCCCTGTGGCATGGGTCCAGAGGTCCCTACCCTGGAGGGTAGAGTGGATGAGAGATGGTGAGTGGGGCATGCCTAACACATGGCACTGTGGTGGGGGTGCAGGATCTGGAGTGCCACTGATGGCTCCAGGACTCCCCAGGCACCCCATGCTTCTGTTCCCATTCCCTTTTCTGTGTTCAGCAAGAGATAGAGAAGGGGTCTTAGCTCTGAACTTTGACTTTTGCACCATGTTGTGTTAGGGACACAGGGCAGGGGTGCATGGGGCAGCCTGATTCCTTGGCCTCCATCCCAGTGGCTGGGGACAGTGCTGTGGTTGTCCTTTGAGGCCTGTGAGGTTCACACGGGCTGAAGCCTACAGGCTGGGGCAGAGGTGCCCTGGGAACCCAGGAGTCTGAGCGTGCTGGGCCCATCAGGGCGCCTGCCTGCTTTAGTATCTTTGTTTTATGGAGGCCCCTAGGATGGATGCACTTGGGGCCTCTGAACCTAGCCCCATGGGATAAGAACTTGAGTATCTCACTCTGCACTTGAGAGGGGAGGGCACTTCCCAGGGCCACACAGCCCAAAGCCAGTCCTGCAGAGCAGGCGGCCAGAGACTGGGCCCTCCTCCCTGGGCCACAGACTTCCTTCTCTGTAAGCCAGGACCAGGTCTTTTCCCAAGAAGGGGGGTGGAAGCAGACAGTAAGGATATTCTCAGGGCCTCTTATCTTACCCCAAGTGTGTCCTTCCTCTTCTGGGCCTGAATTTCAGAAAGTTCTATCATGCCTCCCTGGACTGCTGAGAAAAGAGGGAAATAAGAAAGGAGATTGGGTAGCAACACTCCAAATTTAGTAGAGACAGCTCTGAGCCCAGATACCTGGGGCTCGGGCTCCATTGGCAGGTGCACTAAGCACAGCCCCGTGCCACTCAGCAAGTGCCAGCCCACCCCCATTTTAGAAATGAAGAAACTGAAGCAGGAGGTGGTATAGGCAGCTCTCCAAGGTCACACTGCTAGGACGCTGCCAAGGTGTGCTTCAGAGCAGGTGCCTGGTCTGCAGCTTGTGCTTGTGGTTCAGGGCTGTGTGGGAACAGCCTGAGGCGGGCAGGCAGGGAGAGGAGTAGGACACTGTATAACCAGGCAGGTCCTTCTGGGCTTAGGCCCCCAGACCCCACTGCGTGCAGTGGGGTGCAACGGAGGGGGTGAGCTGGAGGCTCTGGGCTGGGAATGGTTGAAGCTACAGCATGAAGGCTTTGGGGCAGACCATCAGAGACCCTCCTTGCAGAAGTCAGAAGGCCTGGGCTTTTCTCTTAGAGTCCCTGGGAGGGGTAGGTCCCAGGTACTGAGGGAAGGCCGTGTCTTTACTGCTGGAGTTCAGGGGGCTGCTCCGCTGGGGCTCCTGCAGCTGCAAAGCTACAACTTGGAGCTGTTGGCTCATCTCTTCAGGAGGCCTGGAGCCCCTCTGCCATCAGTCAGGCCCAGAGGCTGTGGACTCGGCCCCAGTGAGGCCCTCCCCTTGAGCTTCCTGCCAGCTGAGTGCCAGCAGGCAAAGGAAGCAGGCCCAGCCCAGGAGCCAGGTCTGTGAGGGATGGACACTCGGAAGTTTCTGGACAAGAGGGCTGCCTTGAAGGATGGGGAGATTTGGCTCAGTGGCAGAAGGAGAAGGAGGAACGGTCTGCAGAACAGTTCAGTCCCTGATGCCCCAAGAACGTGACAGTTCCTGTGCTTAACCGGGGACAGCTATAGGCCTAGAGACAGCAGGGGCCCGGTTCTCAGGGACGTCTAGGCTGCAGGTCGCCTCCCTGCGGGGAAGGCTGTGCGGGTCCCTGGAGAAGAGCAGTGCTCCAGGGACAGGGCCGTGGGTGGCGGATGTGGAGGGGGTGGCACGGCCCAAGGTCACCAGCTGCAGCCAGCGCCCTGGTTGTGGGGCTGGAAGCTCAGAAGTGCGGCCACCCCACTCCAAGCCGCCCCGCGCCCACGGCCACACCCGCTCTCGCCCGCCTCTGTCCGCGGGCGCCCAAGGGCCAGAGAGCTGGGGCGGTGGGGACGCGGGCGCCGGGCCCCGGGCCAGCCGCCCCGCCCCCTCCCGCGCCCCCGCCCCGCGCTCCCGCGGGCGGCTCCCGGCTCGCTCGGGCTCCCAGCTCGGCTCGCGGCGGCGGCGGCGGGCGCGGAGCGCGGCATGGGCGCCGGGGCCCCGGGGCCTGGCGGCGGCGGGCGGGCAGGCGCACGGCTGCGGGCGCAGGTGCGGGGCGGCGGGTCTGGCGGGGGCTGGGCGTGGAGTCGCGCTGGGGGCCTGGCCGCCCGCGTCCCTGCCGCCGCTGACGCTGCCGCCTGTCTCCTCCTGTGTCCCGCCCGCCCCCAGACCCTCCTCCGCCCCCCCGCAGCTCGGGCCCTGGTCGTGGCGCGGCTGCCGCACGGTGCCCCTCGACGCCCTCCGGACGCGCTGCCTCTGTGACCGGCTCTCCACCTTCGCCATCTTAGCCCAGCTCAGCGCCGACGCGGTGAGACCCCGCTGCCGGGACCGCGGGAGGGGTGCCAGGCGCGGGTGAGGGCGGCGGGAGGGACTCGAGAGGCTGCCCCTTCCCTGCCCTGAGGGGACACAGCACCCAGTAGCGGCTGTGGCCTGGCAAGCAGGGCACCACCGGGGAGGACGGTGGGTGGCGAGTGAGTGGCAGTGTGGACTTGGGGACTGGTCTGGAAGGAGCCGGGACCCCTGGGATGTGAGTGATGGGTGGGCCCCATCTGCATCTTCCTTGGAGGCCTGGGACCTTGAGGAAGCTGGGTTCTCCTCCCGGAGAGGCAGGTTGGGTCCTAAGTCTCCGCGGCTAGGGAGAGCACTGCATGGAAGAGGGGCATACCCCTCCACTTGGTGGGTCCTGAGCTACAGGGACGAGGAGGAAGGAGGAGCTGCCACCTTCCTCGAGCTTTTCTAACCCACCCAGATCTGAGTCTCAATGTGGAGGTGGCTGTGTCCCCTGGCAGGGGTCCTGGCACAGGTCCATAGCCCTCCCCAGGCAGGCCTCATCTCAGGGCCTCTTTTTTGTTCCTGTGATTCTTGTGGGGGCTGCCAGTTTCTATGGTGACAGTCAGCCTGTGGGCTGGGGCCCTAGGTGCTGGGCCCTGCCCGCTAGGGCTGGTGGATGGTGGGCTCTCTTGCCCCAAGCACCAGCTGGCCTGCACTCCCTAGCCCCAGGCAGACCAGTCCCCCTTGTCAGGTCCCTGGACCCCTGAACCCCTCTCCCCAGACATCATGAGGAAGGGACTGGGGCAGCCAGTGTGTAGGGAGCACTGAGAGAGGGATATGGCCTTCCTGGGTGTTTGGAGGTGGCGTAGTTTACCCCCCAGGTTCCCTGAGGAAGATAGTTCCAGGCCTCTCTGAGAATATTCTAGCCACCCACCCCCTTTGTGGGAGGGGAGTTGACATTGTCAGGCTGGGGTCTCCCAGTGTCAGATCCAGATGGAAGCCTACAGACCATTGCCACTCAACTCCGTTGATAGCAGGGACACTGAGGCCAGAGAAGGTCTTGCTTAAGGTCTTAGGGGCACAGCTAGGCTGCCCTTGACCACAGTGCACCCCCTCTGGCTGTCTCCTCAGGCAAGACTGTGGGTATCATGGGGCCATCCTGGAGGCTCCCTGGAAGAGGTGGCTTTCTGTGTAGATGGTCATTGATGTTAAAGCAACAGGCTTTCCCTGGGGCCCCACAAGGCTGAATGGAGCAGCGCAGGGCTCTGGGTAGCTGCACATCCTCTGGGTATGTGAGGAGAACCCAGGGCAGGAGAGGACCCGGAGTGGGATGTCTGCCTCCCTCTCTCTTCCCAGCCCTGTGCCAATCTATAGGAGATAAGTCACACACTGTGACTGGGCCCAGCCCAAGTCCTTCTGAGTCTCAATCTCCTCCTTGTAAAATGAAGGGTAGCCCTGTACCCCCCGGAGTTGGCTGCAATCCCCTGACTTAATGGCATTCCCACTGGTCACCAGGGCTGTGCTCTGGAGCGGCCTGGTTGGGAGGGCATGTCCTCGGAGGGGCTAGTGAGTGGCTGGGTAGCTGGGGCCTGGGTGGTTCCCAGAGGCCTTCCCAGGAAGAGGGGAACTTTACCCCGTGTGCACAGGAGTGTGGGGAGGCAGACATAGCAGAGTCCTGCTTTGTCAGGCAGCCCAACCCACCCATGTCAGTGTTCACAGAGGTAGTTTACCATAGGCCCATCAGGGCGCCCATGCCCCTCTCCCACACATGGCAGTTGGGCCCTTCAGAGCCCCAGTGTGCTCACCTGTGATATGGGCGAGTAGCTGGTTCTGCCTGGTTCTATGGCTGCCTCAAGGACAGAGCTTGGCTGCCAGCCTAGGCTCAGAGAGCGAGCTTGGGAAGGAACCAGGGAGGGCATGGCCCAGCCTCAGAGCTCCCCAGGGTCCTCCTCTCCTTTCCTGTACCACCTCCTGGTCCTGCCTGCTCTAGCCTGGCTGAGGGCTGACCTCCTGAACACTGAGCACAGAGGGACTGAGGGTGGAGGGGAGCCTGCTACAATGGTGTAGCCTGTCACTGACTTGTTCTCATCCCTGTGCCTACCTTTGAGGGGCACAGGACCTGATGCTGGGCAGATGTGTGCACATACTAACTTGGTCTGAACAAAGGCCAGGGCATGGATTCTGGGAGCTTGGTAAGAGCTTCCTTTCTGCCTGGGCATGGTCGGGGAGCAGTGCACCTGGGGTCCTGAAGGGTGTGCAGGAGTTCACCAGTTGAGCTTTTTAGGTAGAAAAGAAGGATGCTGGCCTGCCAGGGGATTGAGATATGGGACTGGGGAGGCAGAGACATAGATGTCAGCAGCAAGGCCTGGGGCCAGAGTGAAAGCCTGACCTTCCTCCTGAGGGCAGTGAGGAGACCCGGAAGATAGAGGTTGGCAGTGGGGTATGGGTGCCAGAGGGATCAGAGTAGGAGCAAGGGTAGAACAGTCAGCAGGCAGGGAGGGGGCCAGTGGAGAGCAGCATTGGGTGTGGGAGTGACAAGTATGTGGGCCTGGTGGGGCTTGAGTGGGCACATTGGGCACTCACGTCTGAGTGGACCGGCTATGGATACCCCATGGACAGAGTGGCCTCAGGGGACTGCCTTCCAGAACAAGGGCCTGAGATGGTGGTAGAGATGGGGTACCGTGGGCACACCCAGGAGCCAGGGTGGGATGACATCTGGTCAGGGCCATAGAGTGAGGGGAGATAAGACATCCTCCCCCAGTCTTGGTCTGGAGCCAGAGTGTTGGTGAAGATGCCGGCTGTGCCACTGTGGGCCTGCGGCTGCCGGAAGGCTGAGTAACCACTCTGAGTCACACCTGTGAGGGGGACAATGCCACCTGTCCCAGAATGTCGTAGGGATCGAACTATGTGGTATATTTATGACTTTTTGCACAGCTTGGCGTGTAGTAAACAGCCGGCAAAGGACAGTTGTTGGCATCACTTTTCCGATGTGCCTCAAACTGTGTTAGTAGGCTGTGACCAGGGTCAGAGTTCATTTGAAACCAGGACTAGGACTCAGCATGTGCCCAGGGTGAGGACTCAGGGTATGACTGGGGTTTTGGATGTGGGCTCAGGATGTGACCAGGATCAGAGCTAAGAATGTGACTGAGATCGAGGCTCAGCATGTGACTGGATTCAGGGGTCAGGGTGTGACCTGGTTTAGGGTTCATCATATGACAGGGCTTAGGGTTTAGCCCAGACTGGAGTGAGGAATTCGTTTAGTAGCTGTTTGGGCCATGGATGGTGTTAGAGCACTGGCAGGATGAAGGTGGCAGGCACTACACATCGGAATCAGTCTTAAGGAGCACCAGGTGTATAGATGGCGTGGGAGAAGGCTGCCCCTGGGAGTTGGTGTGCCAGAAACAACCAAGCAAAGCTATGGGTGGGAGGGGCAGCCAGTGCCCTGGAGAGTGCCTTGGGGAGGTGCTGGCACAGAGTGAGGGGCTGGTTCAGACTGAGAATGAGGGACATCTTTAGGTGGTGATGTCGCAATAGAAGGGCTGACCCAGGAAAGTCAGGGAAGAGCATAGGCAGAGGGATTGGCATGTGCAAGGGCCCTGGGGTGGCCCTGAGCTTGGCACAAGGAGCCGTTCTCCATAGGAGGCTGGCCTGGCTCTGCCACCTCTCTGCATGAGTAGGGGCCAGTCTCTCACCCTGAGCTTTCCAGCCTAGCCCTCCTGAGGAGTCCTGGGGGTCTCGGGTACCCTGTCTGCTTGGCTGCCTCCTAATGCCTTCCTGCATCATCCAGAACCTGCTGAGCTGGGGCTGTTAGGGGACTGATGAGCCCGGCAGGGAGGACAGGGAGCAGGCAGGCAGGTGGGAGGGCTGGCAGGATCTTGGCTGCCAGGCCTAACGAGGGCAGACGGAAGCAGATGGCCACAGAGATCTGGGCTGGAGCCAGCTATGGCGCAGGCGTGAGCCATTTACCCAGGCGCCCATGACCTTCGTGGACAGCCAGCCATGGGCCAGCCCCAAGTCTTGGAAACATTTGCTGAGGTCACCCTCTCCCCTACCTGTCTCTCTCCTCTGGCCTTCTCCTAGCTCTGGGCCTCAGGTTCTCCATTGGTAAGATCACTGGGTCAGGGGCTTCCAGTCCCAGGGGCCACTGTTTTGAGGCTTGAGCTCGCAGCTATGATGTGCAGAGAAATACCTGTGCACAGTTCCCTGTGGTGCACAGCTGAGGTAGGTGAGGCCACCTGGCTTGCAGAATGGGTCTCCTCCAGAGCCCAGGAACCTGGGGTAATCAAAGAGGCCTGCCTGGAGGTGGTGGCTTCCAGAGCCTGGTGGGCCAGCAGTGCTTGTGCATGCAGAGGAATCTGGCCAAGTTCCAGGAAAACACACCTGGAGCAAAGGGCCAGGCATGTGTGAGGAGCCAGCCTGGCCCCAGGACCCAGGAGGTGAGGGCCGGGTGTGGGGTCTCTCGTGTACATCTGTGTGTGTCAGGTATGTGGCTTGCGTCACCTGGAGGAGGACCCTTTAAGGATCCCTTAGGCCTTGCCTTGGCCTGGAGGGGAGAAGGAAAGTGAGGAAAGAATGCACAGAAGCTGGGGGCAGGAGAACCCCGCTGGAGGTAGGGAATGACCACTGAAGAGGCCCTTACCCAACAGGAGCTTTGGCCCCCACCACCTACAGCTCCACATCACACTTGGGTCAGGCTGGGGTGGCTTCACTCAAGGCCTTGCAGATGGGTGGTCAGCAGATGACTGGGCATCATGGTGGGGGAAGTCTAGGTGTGCTGTGAGCTGGGGGAGCCACAAAGGAGACCCTGGGGAGGGCCTGGGCCAGGGAGGCAGCAATGAGGGCAGCCCACAGAGCAGGGCAGGATGGGGGGGCACTGAGGTCACCCTCAAGGTAGCCGGAAGTCCTGGCCAAGGCTAAGCACCCCCTTCCCCAGGACCCAGCTCTGGGTGTGTTTGGGCTTCACTATTAGCTGTGCTCATATAGACCAGTGACCATCTGGTGACCTTGGGTGACTTTCCCAATTTTTCTGGGTCCTGTCTTCTCTATCTTCCTTTATCTGGTCAGTAACATAGACCCAGCATCCATGCTGGGTCTGGCCCTGGTGGGGCTTGTGGACATGAAGGACACTTGGCAGTCACCCCCAGCATGAGGGCTGGGGCTGGTAACACCAGAGAGGTCTGGGGGGCAAGCAGGATGCCTGGAGGAGGTGGCACTTCCAGTTTGGGGAAGGGCAGTGTGGCACGTGTGTGGGTGGAGTGCAAGATGGTGTGGGCTGCCTGCTGGCAGTGTGGCTGAGGAGAGAGGACTAGGCCCAGCTGCACGGGCAGGGCAGTGGTGTCTGCGGGGGCAGGCTCTGGAGCTTAGGGCCTTTGGGCCCCCTGAGGAGGGAAGGGCTGCCAGGCATCAGGAACCAGTGGGCAAGTGTCACCTTCACAGAGCCAGGGTCAGCTCTGTAGGCAGCAGATCCAGGGAGCCCTCCTTCCTGGCCCTGTCTTCCCACCCACCTTACCTCTTCCCCTCAGAGCTAGAGGGTGGCAGCTGGGAAGGGGGTACAAGCTGTTTCTCTTCAGTCCCTCACATCTGAGTGCTGCCCTCCGCCAGGCCTGCGGTCTTTCCTCCACAAGTGCAGACTGTCCCCTGCGGGGCATACTGTGGGCATGGGGATACAGTGAGGCTCTCAGCTTGGACGCCGGGTTGTACAGTACACAGTGGGGACATGTGTCTCTGGTGGGGAACTGCTGGTGCAGAGCCCTGATGGGGCTGGGAGGTAGTCTGGTCAGTGAGGGGTTATCTCGTCAGGGGAGGGGGCTGGCAGGAAGGCAAGGCCAGGTGGGGGTGCAGATAAGCCCGAGAAAGGGAGTTGGGGAGGGTCTGAGGAGGACAGAGGGGTGGCCTCTGAGGGGCAGGCAAAAGGCTGTGGGGACAGGGAAGAGCACAGGCCCCTGCCCCAGCAGAAGGCAGGGAGTGGTGAGGTGGGACTTGGTGCAGGGGTGTTAAGGTGACACACAGGGCCGTGGGGCCTGTGGGCACAGAGTCCCAGGCACAGATGGGTGCTTCACAGAGGCTGTGGGCTGTGTGGGGCCGCTTCAGGTCAGGGAGGGAGGTCCCTGAGCCTGGCGCCTCCCTGACCCCACCATGATGTGGGAGGTGGTGCTTCCAATGGGGGTGTCTGTGCTATGAGAGAGACAAAGTGTTTGTCATGGGGCACGTGACTATGATGGCACCAGTGTAGAGGTGAAGGCCCCGCCCTCAGCAAGGGAGAAGAGCTCCCAGAAAGGAACAGCCCAGAGAAGAAGGTCCTGGAGGGGCTTGGTGTGTTCTGGAATCCTTCTCTGTGGGAGGCCAAGGGGCTGGGTGGGGGAGGGGAGGTTCCAGCCCAGAGCGGAGCCCTGGGTCCCATCCGCCTGCACACCTCACTCCCTGCGCTCCCTGTGACCTGCAGACCATGGAGAAGACAGCCCTGCCATCCGTGACACTCATCGTGGGCTGCGGCGTGTCCTCACTCACTCTGCTCATGCTGGTCATCATCTACGTGTCTGTGTGGAGGTGGGTGCTGCCCAGGGAGCCCTCAAACCGTGCTCCATTCCCTCCCTCCCTTCTCATCTCCCAGCCACTGCCACTCTCCAGGACAGTACCTGGCATCCACCTGTGTCCCATGAGCCCAGCCTCCCAGCAGCCGCCTCCATGGCCCACCTGGCCTGGTCCAGGGTCTGGTCGGTTGCAGCCACCACTCGCTTTATGCCCACAATGTGTATTGTAGAAATAGGGTCCCAGATGCCAGCTTTGAGCCCACCCCAGCTTGGCATGTACCCACACCCCTGACTTCCCTGTCCGTCCTCTTACCTGCACCAGCCTTCCCTGGGGCCCAGGGCCATGCCTCAGGGTCCAGGGCCTCTGCTGGATCCCTCCCCCAGGCCCAACTCATTCCACAGAGGACCACTGCAACTTAGTGCTGGGACCTTGTGCTTACTGCAAGTATTGTCTGATCTGAGTGCCAGCCTGTGGGTTTTCTGGGTCCCACTGGAGCCCAGGGTGGTATGGGTAGTAAAAACTCATGTTCAAGGCAGGAACAAGCCCGGGTGCACAGGCTCCAGTGTGAGTGTCCAGGCCGAGGCATGAGTGTGACTGCAGGCCTGTGCCCACCAGGTAGGTCCTGTCCCCCTGCTGCTTTCAGCCCTGTTGAGTAGAAGTTTGGAGGAGGGATTGTGAACTCAAGGTCACTGCCTGGGCAGCTGCCCTTAAGACCTAGTTGGGACTCTCAGTGTGTCCAGAGGACGTGCGGCCGCTGCGCTTGGCTGCTCAGGCTCCTGCGGCAGTGCAATGTCAGCCGATAATCAGAACTGACGCCTGGCTACTGTCCAAGGTCGAGAAATAAGAAGTCGATGTGGCCTGAGCTTTCCTGGTGACCCGTAGTGGCTAGCAGCAGGCACCCTCCACTGTCCTGCCCGAGGGCAGAACATACAGTGCCCCCCCCCCGGGCCCCACAAGAGGACATGGCTGTCTCTTTCCCTTGGGCCAGCCCCTCAGACCCCTAGGCCCTTGGCTTCCCAAAACATCTGGGGATTGGGCCTCTTGAGTGTCAGGGGCCCCAAACTCTAGCTCTGATGTGCTGAGGTTTTGAGGAGGCTGTACACCTACAGTGGTCAAAGTATCTGTCTTCCTGAGCTCTGCTGACCATCACTGCACCTCTCTGAGTTGTAAGCAGGGACTGTTTCCATGGCCCCATGAAGAAGTGAGACCCACAGAGAGGATGTGACCTGTCCACAGTCATGCAAGCACATCAGGGCCATGTAACGGCCCCTGACACTCAGCACTGTACCCTCCACTCTCTACCTGGCAGGGTCTCACTCCCCTGGGGCTGCTGGCAGTGATGGTGGTGGTAATGGTGGTGGTATTGGTGGCAGTGGTGGTGGTGGTGATAGGAATGGTGGTGGTGGTAGTGATGACGGTGGTAATGGTAGTGGTGGCAGTAATGGTGGTGGTGGTGGTGGTGATAGGAATGGTGGTGATGATGGCGGTAATGGTGGTGGTGGCGGCAGTAATGATGGTTGCAGTGGTGGTGATGGTGGTGATAGGAGTGGTGGTGGTGGTGGCAATAATGGTGGTGGTGGTGGTGATGCTATGTAATGGTGATAGGATGGTGACAGTGATGATGGTGGTGATGATGATGGTGGCAAGGTGATGATGGTAACTGCGGTGATGGAATAGGGCCCTGGTGTTGGTGTGGCCACAGGATTACAGTCTCAGTGAAGATGAGGCCTTGCTGTATACTGACCCTGGCCCTGCCCTCTCCACAGGTACATCCGCTCAGAGCGCTCTGTCATCCTCATCAACTTCTGCCTGTCCATCATCTCCTCCAATGCCCTCATCCTCATTGGGCAGACCCAGACCCGCAACAAGGTAGGCAGCTTTCTGTCCTGCCACAGTGCAGCTTTGTGCCCTATCCAGTGAGGGTGGAACCAGCAGGGGCTGGACCATGGAGTCCTTGGGAGCTGAGGCAGGAGGGTGTGAGAGCAGAAAGAGGCTGCCCGAGCCACGTGGAGTCCTTAATTCTCTGTAGCAGCCCAACAGGGACGGTTAACTGGCTGAGAGGGCAGTTTGTGTCCCAGCATCTTAGCTGGACTGGCCCTTTGAGATGGGCTCAAGTCCCCACCCAACCCACTGTCAGGAGTGGAATCAGCCTGTGACAGCCCTGTGTCAGCTCTCTGGGAGCTTAATATGACTTAAGCTCTAACTTGAGTCCCTTCTCCCTACCTCTCCTACTACCCTGGGCAGTCCTCGGTGGGGCCCCTCAACTGCCTTCCCTAGTTACATCCACTCCCAGTCCCCACCATGTGGTCTCCACACCTGTCCAGCTAATCACAGCTGACCCAGCCTTCAGGTGGAAGCCTTTGCTTCTTCAAGGAATCACCCTAACAATGAAGCAAGCAAGAGGGCTTGCAGTAAGACAGAGGGAAGGCCTGGCCTTCATGAGTAAGCAGCTTCTGTGCTGTGGCCAAAGCTCATGGTCCCTGTGAGCTTTTCTGTGATTTGCTGTGTGTCCTTGAGGTTTGACACGCCCTCTCTGGGCCTTGGGTATACCACATCTTAAAAGGATGGGTTCAAGCTGGGGCTTCAGCGTCGGTGCCTCCCCTGACACTGGTGTGTCTGTTGGGTGCTGAGAAGGCAGAGGGAGGATTATCTGTCCCTGGCAGTTTGTGAATGGGTTGAGGTAGTACCACGCAGGGGGCTTAAATGTTCATCAGCCCCTCAAGGGAAGCTGTTTTGTGCCTGGGGATTTGGCTAGTGCGGCAAGGGTAGTGGATGCTGCAGCCCCGTCAGGGCGGGCCTGGGGCCAGGGGTGTCTGCCCAATGTCCTCTTGCTTGCCTGCCCGCCCAGGTGGTGTGCACACTGGTGGCCGCTTTCCTGCACTTCTTCTTCCTGTCCTCCTTCTGCTGGGTGCTCACCGAGGCCTGGCAGTCCTACATGGCCGTGACAGGCCGCCTCCGGAAACGTCTCATCCGAAAACGCTTCCTCTGCCTCGGCTGGGGTGAGCGGTGGCTCGGGGCCTCCTTCTAGGCCTCCTGATGACCTTCTCCTGGAGCTTGTTCTTGCCCCTTACAGCCCCCTCTGCGCCCTTGGCCACCCTGTCCCTCCATTGCTCCCTGGGTGGGCTCCTCCCTCTGGGCCCTGCATAGGGTCCCCAGGTAAAACACAGGCACCCTGTCCTATCAGGTAACAAATACCTCCTTAGTACAGGCATGCCCTGTGCATCATTTGGGATCTATTGTGCTGAAGAACAATGCCCTGTTCATCTGAAGTTCAGATATAGTGGGTGTCCTGTGTGTTCCCTGCTCAGCTTATGGCCCTGTGGTCCTCGTTCTGTCCAGTTCCTGTCCTCTTATGCTCAGCCTCACTCTGTTTGGGGGCTTCAGTGGCATTTTTCTGCCTCCCTGCCTTCCACAGGCAGAACTGGGCAGAGGTGGAGGGTGCCAGGGCTTGAGTGGGACCCCACACCCTCTCTCTGGTCCTCCTCCAGGGCTCCCTGCGCTGGTCGTGGCCATTTCCGTGGGATTCACCAAGGCCAAAGGGTACAGCACCGTGAACTAGTGAGTTGGGACAGTGGGGTACAGTGGACGCCCACACGGCCCTCCAGAGCCTTCTGCCACCCTGGCCAGGCACCAACCCATACAGGCTCAGGGAGGATCGGGCCAGGGGGCCAGCGGCTGAGCCCTCCCTCCTGGCAGCAGCCAGTGGGCAGTGGGGTTGAGGTCATCAGAACCTCCCAGCTCCTTTTTAGGTGACCTTGGATGAGTCCATTAGCCCGTCTGAGCTGCAGTCTCCCCATCTTCTCTGTGGGGAGCCCATGTCTACACAGTGTGGTGAGAGGGAGGACTGCATGGCGAAGCTGTGGGGACAGGGATGTAGCCCCACCGTGGGCTCATTTATGAATGCCCTGAAGGATCAGCTAGGCCAGGTCCTGGGGGACTTACATGATAAGCCAGGAAACTCAGGGTCATCCTAGAGGCATGGTGGGCTCCCAAGGTGGGGAAAGAGGGTCTAGGGTGCAGGATGGGACAGGAGGCCCAGGAGAGGGCAGCAGGGAACTGAGGCCAGGAGGGGCCATGGCTATGGGGAGGGGACAGGTAGGGTGAGAGGCAGGAGGAGGTGACTATGCCAGCTGAGTGGGGCCCCAGGGGTCAGGATGCACAAGGCCTGGAGGACCTCCCTGTTTGGGAAGTGCTGGGAGTGGGCACAGATGAGGCCCTAGAGGGTGAACACCAGGAGGGAAATCTAAGCACTGCCCCCAGAGAGGAGAGAAGGGGACATCCTACCTGGTGGAGGCAGGGTGAGTCAGGAGGGGACAGGGACATTGAAGTGGAGTTTGTTTGCCAGATAACATGGGGTCACCTGTTCAGGGCAGAGGGGATGATGAGCACTGGCTTTGAGGTTCCTGTGGATACCAAGGGTGGTGTCCAGAGATGCAAGGAGCATGGGGCTGATGACTGGATGTGGGGAAGGGCTAGGCTGATGAGACCAGAGGTCCCATGGTGAGGGGACTGGGAGACCAGCTCAGTAT
Organism: Galagoides demidoff; assembly: GCA_963574575.1. Lineage (NCBI taxonomy): Eukaryota > Metazoa > Chordata > Mammalia > Primates > Galagidae > Galagoides > Galagoides demidoff. Next base: position 89,943 of record CAUYQV010086667.1, on the reverse strand, counting down.
CCGGCATCATGTCAGGGAGGAGGGTCTGCCAGGGACCCCAGGAGGAGCCTGGGAAAGGAGGGACAGCCTAGCCACATTCATTTGCCAGTCTGAGCCTCTTGCTGTGTGGCTCTAAGCAAGTGTATACTCTGCTCTGCATCTGTCCCCATCTATAGGTTGGGGGTTATGATGGCTGGGTGCTCCTGAGGGTTCTAAAGCTGTAGAATGAGTTGAAAGTGCCCAGCACACAGGAGGTGCTTAATACGTGCTGGTTTCCTTACCGTGTCCCAGCTTATCTCCTTCCCTCCTGAGAAGCTGGCAGTGCCCTCTCCATGTGGGGGTGGCACTGATGGCCTATCTCCCCCACAGCTGCTGGCAGTGCCTTCTCCATGTGGGGATGGTACTTATGGCCTATCTCCCCCACAGCTGCTGGCTCTCCCTGGAGGGGGGACTGCTCTATGCCTTCGTGGGACCAGCGGCTGCTGTTGTGCTGGTACTGACCTGCTGGGCCCTCTCCCCACTGTCCCAGGCTGGGTCTCTCACCTCGTGGGATCACTGATGCTCTCACCTGCCCCTAGATTGGTTTTGGGGCATGGACCTCCTACCCTTTCAGGGTCACCCTGATTGCCAAGGGCTGGGTGGCTCCAGCCCTGCTCTCACCTGCCCTTGGGGCGTTCGGGCCTTCGGGTTGCAGGGGCTGGGCCGGCTCCTCCTCTACCTGTGAGCCCAAGCTCACCTGATAAGTAGGCACCAGCTGCCACCTGCTGGGAAATAGTGTGTCTTTGGTGAGTAGAGGGAGAGGGAAGGGGTGGGTCAGGTGGACTGACAGTTGAAGGGGAAGTGTGCAGGCAGGGCCCCGAGTGACCCCTGAGTCCTGCTGCTTACTGTCACAGGGGTGCCAGTGACAACCTTTCCTTCTTGGGCCTTGGACTTTTCTTCCCACTGGTTTCACACATCTGTGTGGTGAGGAATGCAAGGCTGTGACAGGTGCACACAGGACTGTTGTTCCCAGATCACAGATGAGCTGGTGGCACCTGCCTGAGCTCACTGGCTCGGCTATGTCCAGCCATGAGACAGGCTGAGCCAGCCAGCCTCTGACCCCCTGTGGTGAAGCGTCCTGACTCGCAGTGGTTCTCAACCTGTGGGTCGTGACCCACAGGAACTGTATGAAAGGGTTGAGGCATTAGGAAGGCTGACAACCACTGCTAGAGCCTTGAGTCTACCTGCCCTTCCCCTCTGCGTCCAGGAGAGGGCGTCTGTATCCACAGAGTGCTACTGCTACAGCAGCTCCACAGGGCTGCGCCACTCCTAGTGGGGGGCTGGGTTATAGGCTGGATGCAGCAGAAGATGGGGGCTGACCATGCAGGGGACAAGCTGGGGAAGTCTTGGGGGCTGTAGACAGTGGGGCTGCATGCCTGGCCACTATTTCGCAGCTCCCTCATTCTTCGAAGGCACCCAGGGTGGAGGCATGAGAGTCAAGGGTACCCATCAGTGTCTCTAGGGGCCTGGGACCTAGGAAGGAGGACAGCTTGAGGCAGGAGGCCCCAGGCCCGCATGTCCCCTCCCAGGCCCAAGCAGGGCCTGCTGCAGGCAACATAGACAGGACACATTGCCTGCCCAGCCATGGCAGAAGATGAGGCTGATCAGGAAAGGCAGCGCTGTTGGGCCAGCTGAGCTTCTAGTGTTGGAATCTGGGAACTTCCCTTCAGGAACAATGGGCCGCAGGACCCTGCATGTGGAATCACAAGCTTGGGGAGCTCTGTGGCCGCAAAGCCATTCCTTCTGGGAGTCAGGGAGTGGATCCCTGATCCAGGGACCCAGAGCTTTGGAGCCGCTTACAGGGCCCTGGCGGGCAGCTCTTGCCTTGGATGGTAGCTGGGGCAGCAGCACGGGAGGGAGACTTACCTTAGACAACAAGAAGAGCCTTCCAAGGTGCAGGAGCCCAGTTGGGGCAGTGTAGCTGGCATAATGGGAATGGTGGGAGGTAAAGACTTCCGTCTGCAGGGAGGGGTGTGCTGCTCAGGGCAGAGCACAGGGGAAGTGTGTCCAAACCATCATGTGGGGTGCCCCTGAGATAGGCCCTGGCCAGTGAGGCATCCTGGGCTGGTCTGCTGAGCTCCTGGTGCTCGAGGGACTGAGGGCAGAGCAGAGATGCTGACGGTATGGGTGGCACATGGGTGGCAGCTAGAATAGTCACCAGAGGGCCCTTGTCTGACTGGGGTCTACATGACAGAAGCACTGGAGGTGACCCTTGGCCGGATGGGGGCTGCCAGTGGTGTGGCTGCAGTTGGCCTTGCACAGGTGAGCAGTGCCGCCCCAACCCCACCTCTCTCTGCCCGGCAGGTGAACATGGTGATCGGGATCCTGGTGTTCAACAGGCTGGTGTCCAAAGACGGCATCACGGACAAGAAGCTGAAGGAGCGGGCAGGGTAGGGCCCGGGCCCAAGCTTCGCCTGCATGGAGCTGAGGAGACCCAGAGCCCACCCACTCAAGCCCCCGGTGATGGGGGCTGCTCCATTGCCCAGACCAAGAGTGCAGGGCCAGGGATCCCCAAGGAAGTGGGGAAACTGAAGCACAGAAAACAGAGACCTGCTCAGGCTTATAGCCAGCCCTGGCCTCACTCTGTGCCTCAGTTTCGCCATCTGACCTAAGACACGGTGGGGCCCTGTAAGGTTCTCAGGAACAGTAAATCTGATTGTTTAGGAAACCCTAGGCTGGGTACTTGGCTCCCAGGCCTCCCCCTCCCTCTCTGCAAGGTTTGCTGTGTGACACCTGCCTGTGCAGGTGGCTCAGGGTCCCAGTGGGGCCTTCATCAAGGGAGGACAGTTCAGGGACAGGTGAGGCTGGGAGGACCAGAGCCATGGGGCACACTGCCCTGCAGGTGGCAGGGCCCAGGTGAAGGCGAGGGTGGTGCTTGGGGCGGGACTGCTGCTCAGTCTTTCAGGGACAAAGCCCTGGTCACAGACGAGGGGCTGCACAGCATGGGCCTGACCACAGGCAGAGGAGCCATGTGCGTCCTGCGGCCCTCGGAGCCCCTGTCTGTCCTCTCCTCTCTCTGTGTCCTCCTGCCTGGCTGGTGTCTGCGTGAGGTCTTTGCCTCCCCTCTGTGCCTGTCCTGCTCAGTTGCTTGGTCTCTGTCTCTGTCTCTCTTTTCCTGGCTCCTCTTCCCCTCCCCAGTGGACAGAAGCTTCGGGAAGCTTTCCCTTGGGTACCTAGTGGGCTCCAGTTCTGGGCAGAAAGCAGATGAGCTGGTGGGGTGTCCTTGGGGGCTGAGAGCCTGGTTGTGAGTAGAGGCTAGAGCAACCTTCCCTATCACCCACCCAGCCCCCGAGCACGCTGTCCTGCACGTGCTTCTGAGACAGGGCCACCCTGGTGTATGAACACCACAGATTGTCTCACCACAAAGGCGGCAGGGGCCCCTCTAGCCCACCCAGGGCTGATCATCTTTACTTCTTAGAGTAAACATCAAGGCAGGTTCTGTTGTTACAATCCCACCTGACATTAAACTGGGGTTTCAGGAGATGAGTCTGGTGGATTCGGGACTCAAGCTAGGTTAGGCAGGTGCTAGAGCCCAGCCGTGGAGGTCTTGTGTGCTGCCTGCCCTCCTCAGTGCCAGCCCAGTGATGGGCACGCATACCCAGGAACACACCCACGTAGATGGGAGGCACCCAGCACACTGGTCTGCACACGTGCATGCACATGCACTCATGCGCACGGGCACGCCCACACCCACGAGGACCTGAGGGAAGCCACAGTCCAGCTCCTTGCTAGGTACACAGGAAGTTGGGGGAGGGTGGCATATACTGCTTTGTGCAGACCGGAGGCAGAGTTCGCCCACCCTCAGCTGAGAATGGTGCGTGGACAATGCATTGCCTTCCCACACGCCTGGCCCTGTGCAGCCTGCAGCCCCAGGTGTGGGTTCCTTAGGTGGACAAGAGCCCCCAGGGCCATCAGCCAAATTGTGGGGGCTCCAGGCTGGCCTCCCAAGTGGCTGACTTTGCTCTTTTCTTTTGCCCTTGATTTCTGCGAGAACAGCGGGCTTGCTTTTGTTTCAGCCTTGTAATTTCACTTGCAGTCAGCTGCCCCAGCCCCCCCTCGGGCGTGCCCTCAAATGTGCCGAGTGTGGAGTCCTCTCTGCCGCCGATGCCACCTCCGACGCCACCAGTAACGCCATGTTAGTGCCTCCTGGCCTCGGCCCTGCCCACAGGGCTCTACTCTCTTCTAAGTCACGTTTTGCTCATTTTATGTTTTCCTTTCCTTTCTTTCTTTTCTGCCATCTACTCTGGGTCTCCCTTGCCTCCTCTGCTCCCCCAGGCTCCCTTACATCCTCCTGGCAAAGCGGCTGTAAGGCCTGGCTGCCCCAGGATAGGCGTCAGGCAGGTGTGGCTGTGGCAGGCGGGTGGCAGCTGGGGAGGGCTGGGTGTGGGGCTGGGCCATGTGCATTGTGTTGGTTCCAGAGGCATCTTCTGACCACTGCAGCACCCGACTGCCTGTGCAAAGCTGGCACCACAGGCACCTGGGCCCAGGGCCCCCGCATCTCTCTGTCAGGGCGAGGGGACAGGGCCTGCCCAGTGGTCATCTCCTCTCTGTGTGAATCGTGTGATGTGTGTGATTGCAGCAGGTCCATACTTGGGTATTAATATATGTATGTGTGTGACTGGATATAGGTCAGTATGTGCGTGTGTGTGATTGAGTGTGGCAAGTGAGCATGCATGAGCACCATGGAGCGTGCAGGGGGCAGTGTGTGCAGGAGTGTAGCCCCGGCCCAGGGAGCAGGGACAGCTGGCACAGGTGTGCTGATGCGGCAGGGAGGGCACAGTGTGGGGAGCTGGCGCCAGCGTCTGAGCTTCTCGTCTGTGGGACTGTGTGAGCTACTGCAGGAGCAGGGTTAGGGGCACCAGCCTGGGTGGGTGAGGCTGGAGGCTGAGCCAGGAGGGGGTTGACCCCTGTGCCTGGGATCCACACCGTCCCCGCCACAGGAGGACCCAGTTCTCTGGTGCTGGCATTGCCCTTTCTTCGCATCAGCAAGTCATTGTGGATGGGGGAATAAGGGGCCTTGGGGTTCTGACTGCTCCTCGTGGGGAAGGTCAGGCAGCAAGTCAGACACAGTGATCCCCACTCACCTCTGAGCTAGGAGTTCTCTTAACAGCTGCTGGGCCCTCCCAGGCTCCTTCATAAACTCCCAGGCTCCTTCACAACAGCCTCTGCAGACGCCTTTGTGGGGCTGCAGGTCAGGGCAGGAGGGCTGTGCGGGTCCCCAGGCCTGGCCACCTGCCAGCCACGGGACTGACTGTAACATGAGAGGCAGAGGGAAAACGGCGTGTGGAGGCTGAGGTGGCTGTGGCTGTGGGTGCTCCGTAGGGGAGGAGAGGAACAGGCCAGTCCCACTACCACAGAGGCCCAGAGCCAGGACGGGCCCTGCTTGGAGTCCCTGGGTCCTCCATTGGTACTTGAATGTCTACTTAGGGGCTCCTTGGCAGCTGCAGGGGCACTGCAGAGAGCAGACGGACCAGGCCCTGCTGGCCACTACAGCCCAGCAGAACAGCCTCGCCAGGGCAGGGCTTCCCTGAAAGGACCTGCCGGGGCTGGGGGGTCTCCAGGAGTACCCATAGCTGTCTGGGGGTGAGGGGCAGACTGTGAGGTGCCTAGAGCCTGTGCCCAGGAGCTGGGCAGGGGCTTCAGGGCAGCGCCTGGCTCTGGCCTGGACAAGAGGATAGGCAGCCAGGGGAGGTCCCCTGGAGCCTGGAGGTGCTGGCTGGGGCAGGACCAGGAGCTCCAGCCCAGGCATTCCTATGGGTCAGTGGCTGCAGTTTCAGCCCTGGGCCTACACACATTGGAGTCTGGGTAGGTGGTGGAGCCCAGTAGGTGATGGGGGACTTGCGACCTAAGTCCATGGCCTGCTCACCTCGCCCAGCCCCTGTGTCCAGTCCCAGCCCTGCCCGCTCCTTAGGGGAATGGTAGGGGAGCCTGATGCTAGCCCTACCCAGTGTTGTGCGAAGTGTCGTGGCCCTTAGGGTCCCTGCAGACAGGCCTGGGGAGCCTGATGAGTGGTTCCCAATGCCATGACAGTGACAGGCATGAGGTCAGGGTATGTTCCCAAGCACCTGCTGGTGCCTCTGTCCATAGTCCTTGGAGGCCTCATCATCCTCACTATGAGGACAGGGGAGCTGCTCAGGCCACACTTTGAGCTGAGCCAGAGTGAGCAGGGACCGGGCCAGTGTCTCCCTGCAGGGCCTGCTAGGGGGATCCTGGGGAGGGTGCCATGCTGAGGGGCAGCCCTGCAGGGGCCATCAGGGCTCAGGAGGGGTGGGCAGAGCAGGCCCAGGAGGAGGAAATGCCTGCCAGTCTGTCTGTCACTGTCTGTCTCTGTCTCCTCTGACCCTTGCCTGGCCTTGTTCATCCTCTGTCCTCTGTCTCGTCTCTTTGCAGCTTCCCTCTCCCGGTCTCTGAGCTCTGGGGCTCTGCCCTCCACCCCTTGCCTGGGCTAACTGAGGCCTGCAGCTCAGCCGGCCCCTCCAGCTGCCTCCTCCCCCCTCCCCCTAGATGGTCAGGAGCCCAGGCCTCTCCCCAAAACCCTACTCCACCCAGCCTAGACCCTACCTTAGGCCCCCAGTCCTCCCATAGGAGCCCTCCGGCTTCTGAGGGAGGTGCTGGTACCTCAGTGATGACTGAGGGCTCCTCCCAGCGTGGGGAACAGTCTCAGGAGAGGGGAGGGCAGGGTGTGGGGAAGGACTGGTGGGGAGCCCTGGGGAGGAGAAGTATAGGTCACAGCCTAGAGACTAGGGGGCCTTGAGGGAGACGGACCCTGGAGAGGACAAGGGGCCTGGTGCCAACCCCCCATGGCAAAGGTGGGCTCAGCAAAGGTGGGCTCAGCTTTGGGGTGGGGTGTCCCCCTGACATGGGCACAGGGCAGGGCAGCGCTGACGCCCTCCGTCCCCAGGGCCTCCCTGTGGAGCTCCTGCGTGGTGCTGCCGCTGCTGGCGCTGACCTGGATGTCGGCTGTGCTCGCTGTCACCGACCGCCGCTCCGCCCTCTTCCAGATCCTCTTCGCCGTGTTTGACTCCCTGGAGGGCTTCGTCATCGTGATGGTGCACTGCGTCCTGCGCAGGGAGGTGCGTCCCTTGCTCCCCACTGCCCCATGCGCGCCCACAGTGTCCACATGGCTGTGAGTGGCTGGTGGTCCTTCCCCAGTGCCCTCGTGGGGGGACTCTGGGGTGGGCCTGACGCTGCTGTGGGCTGCAGCAGCCCCACAGGCTACAAACTTACACAGTAACTTCAAGCAGGGTGCGGCCAGGCATGCCAGGGGCTTTGCTCACTGTCATGCCTACTTCTTCCTGAGGACGCCCTGCCACCCAGAGCTACCTGGGGTGGATGGGCTAACAGCAGCAGGCAGAGCCTACAGGAATGTGGGAACCAGCAGAGATAAAACAGCTTTCAGGGTGGCTGAGACTCTTGCTTCTAGCATTTTTCTAGACCTTTCTGGAAAGTTCTATAAAAGGTTTTTGCCAAACTGCATCATGACTACATCAGGGCTGTTGGCAGTGATGAGGATGAAGTGTCAGACTTCACTGCAGGACGCAGTGCTCCTTCCCAGAGGTGGAAGTGTGGGAGCACATGCTGACACCCACGACTAAGACACCTGCGTCTAGATTAGGGGCAGGACGCGGGTAAAGGCCCACAAGTGGGGTGGGCTACTCCCTCGGAAGACAGCAAAGGGCCTCTAAAAGCACACAGATTTGGAAGGACAAAGAGAAAGAAAGGTGGTGACAGCAGCAGAGCTGAGAGGCTGGTAAGCAAATTGAGGGTGTGAACTTGGCCAGCTGACACAGCCAGGCCATAGACTGCCACAGGAGAAACAGGAGGAGGAAGATGGGAGTTCCCAATGTCCAGCTGGGCCATGATCCAGGATGAACGGCGAGCTTCCAGCAGAGCCACAGACGGTTGCATGAATGTTTCTTATGAGTGGCCAGTGACGCAGGTGTAGACTGCATTGAAATTGTATGGCATAAAGGAGACTACCACTCTGTGGCAGATAGCAAAAATCTTTATTTCTTCCCAGCTTAAATAGCCGGTGTTGGCGTTGGACGCACCAGCCTCTCCACCCGACCCTGAGCACAGGAATTTTGTTTCCTTTGTGTCAAGTTAAAGGGTTTATGAGAGTTCTGCCTCAGTTTCCCCCTGAATTGTGTCAGGCAAGTTCTGTACCTGCTCACTCTCAGAAACGGCAGAGGTAAAGACCTTCAGACTTTTCGTCTATGAAACCAAATAGGAATGTGGGGACAGAGACAACTCATGGAGAAGCTTCACAGACCCCTCCTTCACATCCTCTGAGAACAACTTGAGGTCCTGGCCATTTCCTCCTGTCAGTCTCACAGCAGCCCCCCAAAGCAGGCACTGTCTTCTCACAGCCCCCAACAGGACTGATCAGCCCCACACAGAGCTTGCCACTATAGGGGACTGGCTCCCAAGTCACACTCTTGGCCTGTGGCTGCCTGGCTTTTTTGAAACAAGAATACCAGCCTACATGAAAGGAACATTCCGTAAACAAAAAGAGCTTCTAGAAATTAAAACTGTGAGATTAGCAGCTGCTTATTAGAGGATGAGATAGGGGTGATCTCCCATAGTATGAGAAAGACAGGAGTTGGTGGAAGGGGTCTGATGGAGGAGTAGAGAGGGCAGTGAAGAGGAGGCTCCCCACGGAAAGGGGGTTCCCTGCGGAAAGGGGGCAGAGTGCTGGCCCTGTGGTTTTTAGACCTACATGTGGACTCCTTGCTGGGAAACTTCAGAATGGGGGGTGGAAGCAAAGGGGACCCCATGTCCCCAGATTTTTCTGGCAGTCTCTGAATTCCCAGCTCCTTGCAGGGGCTCCATGTGACAGAGTCACCGAGGGAGGAAGGGAGGGAGGGAGGGGCCAGATGGTGAGGCCTCAAGCTCTGCCCAGGTCCGCAGCTTTGGGAGGCTGCTAGGAGATATATGAGGGACATGGGCCAGGCAGGGGCCATGCTGGGCTATACTGCTGGCCCTGTGGGCCAGGGACATTCATCCAGGTAAGTCCCTCATCTGTGCAGTAGAGCCTGGGTCTCAGGGCTGACGCTGGCCAGGTGACATTCCTGGAGAGTCCAAGAGGAACTCTGGGAGTCCCAGCTCTTTAGATCTCCCTGTCCTGGGTCATGGTCTGGGCACACAGCAGGTGCTCAGCAAATGTCTGTGGGCAGCTCCCCAAGGAAGAAGCTAGAGGATGGTGTGTCCTGGCATGAGCTTGACTCGCCTGGCTCCTTCCATCCCTATCAGCCTGGTGAGGGGTGGGCTGCATATGCTGAGCCCCCCATAGCAGCAGGAAGAACAGTGCTGAGAAGGGACAGGGCCCCAGGGCCAGGGTGGGCGGATGTGTTCCTGGCAGCACAACTGCCTTCTTCCTCTCCCAGCTTCCACTCAGGACACCTCCTCCAGGGAGCCCTCTGTGCTCACAGCTCCAGACAGTTCCTTTTGCATACTGTTGCCCCTGGAACATCTGCTCAGGAAGGTGGGAGCTCTTCCTGGTGGACAGGGAGCACCCATTCCCTCCTGTGCCCTGAACAGATGACATCTACATAGCAGGCAGTGTCTCTCTATTGATGAGCTCTGTGCTGGCTGCCTTTTGGGGTTGTCCCCTGCTAGCCCCAAGGGGCCACTCCCATCACTGGTGGGGCACACTGTTCTTAGTGATGCGTCAGAGTGAAGGGGTGGGCCTGGCCATCCCCCAGCACAGCCCTCACACCCCTGATGGGTTCACCTCAGCAGAGAGGGCCCAGGGCAGTCAGCAACTCATTTGGTGACTCAGAACAGGCCTGGACCCCCTTTGGACAGATGGCAGGTTGTTGCTGGCAGACTCTGGCCAAGAGGGCCTGTAGTGTGCTCAGGAGAGCATTGAATCGTGCTACAGAGGCCTGAGAGCCTCAGAGGAAAGTAGGGCCAGGCTCTGCTATGTCGCTTCTCTACCAGACAGTTTGTGACCCTGCAGACAAGTGGCAGCCCTGCACAGGGAGCCGCGGCCAGGGACACCTGCCATGCAGATGCTGCTCCTGGCAGAGCTGCCTTGCCTTTGCTGCCTGCTCATGCGCTCAGCTCTCCTCCCCAGGTCCAGGATGCTGTGAAATGCCGTGTGGTTGATCGGCAGGAGGAAGGCAACGGGGACTCCGGGGGCTCCTTCCAGAATGGCCACGCCCAGCTCATGGTAGGACTCAGAACCCGGCCCCAGCAGCCCCATTAGGAGGAACTCTCAGTCTAGTTTGTAGCTGGGGAGACTGAAGCCTGCCAAGGTGAAATCACTGGCCCAGGCTTTCCACCTGAGAAGGGCTGAGTTAAGCGGAGGCTGGCACCCACCCTATGCCCAGGCCCTGGCACCTTCTTCTTGACTCGCCATGCTCCTTCCATCCCTGTCAGCCTGGTGAGGGGTGGGCTGCACATGCTGAGCCCCCCATAGCAGCAGGAAGAACAGTGCTGAGAAGGGACAGGGCCCAGGGCCGGGGTGGGCGGATGTGTTCCTGGCAGCACAACTGCCTTCTTCCTCTCCCAGCTCCACTCAGGACACCTTATGCCCAGGCCCTGGCACCTTCTGTTTAGACACCACCCTCTGCTTGTTACCTGCCCTCCTGCTCCTGACACTCCTCTGCTCACCCTCACCACTCTCAATCTCACCCCAGGGAAGGATCGTGCCTCACTTAGCTTTCACCTGGGGCTGCCTTTCTACCCCCAAGGAACCCCCCACCTGCTGCCTCTACTGTCCTGTACCTGACAACTGCCTCCTCCTAGGCTCTCCTGAGGGCCCCTCCCCTGAGTTGGGAGTGTGGCCCTGCCCTCCTCAAGCCCACCCCCACCAGGACCTCCCTCAGGCCCTCCCTAGGTGCCAGGCTCCTGCATGTGAAGGCCCCTGGCCATTCCCTATGGCCCCTCAGGCCCACAACATCCCCATCTCGGTACCTTTCTCCTTGCAGTCCTATATACAGGGCTCCTCCTCCTGCCTCCATCGCCAGACCTGCCCCCCATACTAGTCCTTCTGCCTCTGCTCTGCGGCATGGAAGGTGGGACTAGATGCCTTTCCACAGACCCGCAGGCCCCGAGGTCCCAGCAGCCACTTGTCCTGACCTTGTCTGGGACCAGGCCCTGCAGCTCTGTGTGCTGGACCGGCTTCTTGCCCTTTTCAGGGCATGTGCTCTGGCTCACCTTCTCCAGGGAGCCCTCCCTGATGTCAGACCCATCCGATGTCACAGGCCCTGGTCACAACTTGGGGAACTCCTCTCGTTAGCATTTGGAGTCTGCTGCCCACTGGCAGAGTGAACCTGGCATGCCACAGGTGTACCTTGGGTCTTCAAGCTGCCTGGCCTCCTCATGGTGGTTGTGAGGGTCACAGGCAGGGCCACAGCAGGTGTTAGCATCCAGCCCCAGTGGGCGAGGGCCAGGTCATCATGTCCAAGTGCACCCCTAGCCTCAGTGTCTCCATCCAGAAACCATCAGGTCTCATGGGTCCCAATACATACTTGTCCTCTTGGGGGACAATTTCCCTTCCGCTGACATTTCTCCCTGTCTGACTTCTGACCTCAGGTGAATACTTTGTCATTTCCAGCCAATCAGGTGTAAGATGAAGGGCCAGTCTGTTCCCTGTAGCCCTGTGGACCTTGGAGAAGGACAGCCAGGCTTAGATGGGTGCCAAGCTCCCTGAGGGTAGGCCTGGGTCACACACTCATGCCTCTGCAGGAGCTGTAGTAGGGACCACACCACTGAGGTGGTAGAGGGGTGGCTGAGCCGGGCCTCACCTCTCCCCAGGGCTGTGGCAGCAAGTGGCCCTGGTGCAGGGCTCCCTTGGCAGGGTGTGGGGACAGAGAGTTCTGGTACGACAGGCCAAGGACCATTCTGAGAGACTGAGCCCAGGGCGGTGGGGGCCAGCTGTTGCACGATGCCTTGGAGAGAGAATACTGTGTGCCCCACACACGTGTACACTCATACACACAGACATGCACATGTGCACACTCAAGCACACAACGTGCATGCTTACAGACATGCACACTATACACACATGCACACTGTACACACGCACACATGCACACTCATGCATGGACACGCGCACGTGTGCACAAGGCACTCACAGACATACACAGAACTTAGACAGGTACACTCATCGGTACAGACCTGCACATGTGCACGATTATACACATAGACATGCACGGTACTCACAGACATACACAGCAATTATACACACACATGTGCACACTTATATGCACAGACGCACACGTGCACATAATGCACTCACAGACACACTCATACCCAGTACTTATACACACACACAGACACACACGCACACACTCATAAACACAAAGTCACACATACACAGGCCAGAGCATTCAGAGGCACACTCCCGTGGGCCAGCAGACAGGGTTCTTTGTGACAACACGTCAGCACACAGGCACCCTTGAGGGTCTGAACTCCCGCACCCTCACGAGCCTGCACATGTGTACAGCCCTGTCTTTCCCAGCACCTTGCCAGCAGCAGCCCCACCCATCCTCGGCTGTGGCTTACCCACTCTGCTGTCCCTGTCTTGCAGACTGACTTCGAGAAGGACGTGGATCTGGCCTGTAGATCAGGTGAGCGCCTGACAGGTGAGAGCGACAGGTGGCCAGCCCAGCCCACCTGCTTCTTTCTCTTCACCCCAAGCATGTCTGTGTGTTGTCCATCTCATCCACGACTCCCTCCCCTAGCCTTCCCTAGTGGCCCTGGTCAGAGCAGGGAGACTCAGGCCCATGTGGCAGTGATCTCGGCCTTCATGCTCTACCCCTAGCCACTCCCCAGAGGCGGCAAGGATGGTCTGTGGGGCATGAGAAGAAGCTTTTAGAACTCTGTCCTGGAACCTGTGGTCAGCAGGTGCCGATGGAGATCTTAAATGTCTCTCATGCCAGACCCAGCACCTTCTCCCCCTCCACAATGACCCCCAGACAAGAGCACAGCCCTGTCCTCAGCATCCCACAGCCCCTTTGTTCACCCTGCATCTTCCTTATGGGGCCACAAGGCTGAGCAAAACCTGGGGCCGCCCTCCTCTGTCCCCCATCTCCCCCTGCCTCCCATCTCTGTTGCCTTCACGTCATAGTTGTCTGAGCACAGGCAGAGGCAGATGGAGCTTTCAGACTGGGGGATGTTAAGGACAGCAGGAGGGAAGTAAGGGAGAGGGCCAGGCACTGAGCCCCCCCAGGCCAGTGCTGGGCTTCCAGGAAGGAGGGAGGCCCCTCCCCAACCTCTAGGTACCAGGCAGCAGTGAGTGTTTCTTTCCCTGGCTCTGCTCTGGGAAAGGGCTGGTAGTACAGTGGCACCATTCTGGGGTGTGGATTGGTTGATGGTCAGATGCTTGGTCCCTCAGATGGTCAGATGCTTGGAGGGGCACTTTTCTAGAGGTGATTGTGGTGGCTGGTTTGAGACAGCATGGATGGAGAGTGATCCAGCCCTAAACTCCCTAAGAGGTGACCTCAAGATTTGGGGGCATCAGGTGGTGTGGCCCAGCCTGCTTGGGTGAGCACTGGCCTCTCCTTGCCCCTGGCTCCATCTCAGTGAGACACCCATGGGTTGCCTGTGGGTGTGTGGTGAGTAGCCAGTGCTGCACGTGGGGGCCACCCGGCAGTGCTGAGCATGCCTTGGGGAGACCTTGCTCTCGGCAGGTACAGGGGCCCAGACACCCCAGGGAGGGGCCTGGGGCCTAGAAGGAGACCGGATCTTGCCCATCAGCCAGCTGGGTGTGTGCAGGGAAGGCAAACACAGCCATGTGCTGCGCTGGGTGCTGCTCTGCCTTGGCAAGCAAAGCACGGGTGGTGCAGAAGGAAGGGGCCCCAGTGCTGGTGGGCTGCGGGGTGGCCCTCGAGACAGGTGGTTCTTGAGGTGCTGAGCTGAACAGCTCTGGTGGAGAAGGTGGCAGTCCACTGGCGGGCCAAGCCAGAAGAGTGTGGAGGGGTGGGTGAAAGGCAGACAGTGTTGCCCTCCAGAAGGTAGAGGAAAGGACCCAGATTGGTAGGCTGGGGAGCTCTGAGGGTACCAGAGAAGGGCATGGCCAGGAGAGTGAGTGGTACTGGGGGCCAGGGTCCAGCCCAGTGTTGACATGGGAGCCTGTTCACCAGTCAGCATGGGACAGAGGGGTCAAGGGCAGGGCAGGCTTCTTAAGGAAGAGCCCCAAGTCTGGATCTTTGGGGAGTGGGACCTCCAGAGGAGCAGGTGTGGAGGCTGGATGCCCATTGAGCGGGGATGGCAACTTGGGCTCTCCCCACTGGCCAGTGGAAGCTGACTTAATTGGCAGGTGGGGTATGGGGCAAGCTGGAGCCCGGGGTTTCAGGTCAGGGCAGCCTCTACCCTGCACAGCCACTAGGAGAGAGACAGCTGGGTGGGTGACATTCGTCTCCTGGGACCAGGTGGCTGTCAGGACAGAGGTCAAGAACCAGATGAAGGTTTACAGCCTATGAGGTGTGGTCACTACAAGAGGATCTGTGACAGAAGGTCCAGGGCCCCAGGGAGACTGGCTGGCTGCATAGCTGCCTAGGCAGCTGTTGGTCTCAGTCCAGGCTTCCCCGCCCCAAGCTGACTCAGAGCTGGGGCCAGGGTCCTGGGCCTCGGGGGGCCAGGCCATTCTGGCTGTGAGGAGGAGCCATGTCCTTGGTGTCTGGGGCAGCCCTTAGCTGCTGGGGAGGTCAGTGTGTGGTGGTAGCCACTTTTCCTCTTGGGTAACCTGCTGAGAAAGGCATCTGTGTGGCAGCCCCATTTGAAAAGGCAGAGGAACCCCAGCTGCCGCAGCATCAGCATGAAGGGTGACCCATGCCGGAGGCCAGCCAGCAGGGCGGGACCCAGCTGCATGCAGTGGGGCTCTCAGAAGGCAGCGGCAGCCAACTGGGCCCTCTCCTGCTGGGGACCGTCCTGTGCTGCCCTGACCACTTTGCCTGTCCTTGTTTTCTCCCCTATGGCCCCTACAGTGCTGAACAAGGACATCGCGGCCTGCCGTACTGCCACCATAACCGGCACGCTGAAGCGGCCATCACTGCCAGAGGAGGAGAAGCTGAAGCCAGCCCACAGCAAGGGGCCACCCACCAACTTCAACAGCCTGCCCGCCAATGTGTCCAAGCTGCACTTGCACGGCTCGCCTCGCTACCCTGGCGGACCCCTCCCCGACTTCCCCAACCACTCGCTGACCCTCAAGAAGGACAAGGCACCCAAGTCCACCTTTGTTGGTGATGGGGACATCTTTAAGAAGCTGGACTCAGAGCTGAGCCGGGCCCAGGAGAAGGCTCTGGACACGAGCTACGTGATCCTGCCTACAGCCACGGCCACACTGCGGCCCAAGCCCAAGGAAGAGCCCAAGTACAGTATCAATATTGACCAGATGCCCCAGACCCGCCTCATCCACCTCAGCACGGCGCCTGATGCTGGCGTGCCTGCCCGTAGCCCACCCTCCCGCGAGCCGCCCCCCGCCCAGCCTCCACCACCCCCACCACCCCCACCCCCGCCACCCCAGCAGCCCCTGCCCCCACCACCCACCCTGGAGCCCGCACCCCCCAGCCTAGGAGAGGCCGGGGAGCCTGTGGCCCATGCAGGACCCAGCACGGGGGCCGGGACCAAGAACGAGAATGTCTCCACCTTGTCCGTGAGCTCCCTGGAGGTGAGGAGGCAGGTGGGCCCCAGCTAGCAGGCCCAGTGGGGCCACAGTGGGTTTGGCCCGTGGCAGCCAGGAACACCCCTGGGGCACAGGCGTGTGTAGGGTGGGATGGGCTGCCTTGGCCTTGCACCACTGGCTGGTGGCCGAGCCTAACCCAGGACTCAGCACACTCACTCTGCCTTCTAGCCCTTGGGACAGAAGCTTACACACATGTGCTGCCTGTCACCTGGTCACCACTCCAGGCGCAGCAGGGGTGGTCTCACCCCATTTCAGAAGGGCCCAAGGGAACGTACTCTGCATGGGGAGTGAATCAAGCCCACTGGGTGTCCTGGCCCCCACAGCTCTGCACTGAAGAGCTAAAGCCTTCAGTAGCCCCAAGCTCTGCCTACAGGATGAGGGCTCAGAGACAAGGTGGCAAAACCCAATGCCCACCCCAGCCCCGGACATGTTCCCACCTCCTGGCTCTCAGCCTCTGGTGATATGGCCCTTGTTCCCAAGTTCTCTGTTGTGGTCCTAGCTCATGACCCTGCATCCAGATCTCCTGGGCCCTGGGGAGCATATCCTGGGCAGACCCAGCAGGATACCCTGGCCCAGTCCTGGTGCTGGTCACTGACACCCAATGTGTATCTGAGAGCTGCCTCAAGTAGGGCTGGCAGGCCCCTTTGAACTAAAGGTGGGGAGGGTGAGGGCATCTGTAGCTTACAGGAGGACCTCAGACTGAGCTGAAAGAGGGGCACTGCCCTGAAAGGCCCACCTGCTGGCCTGTCACTGTCGCCTCAGCTTCTTTTTCCCTGCTGCCCCAGTAGGCCCACCAACTTTGCCCCCAGCCCGCTGACTGGATTCCCTGTGCCTCCAGGGAATGGGCCTGCACTGGAGCCCAGGCACTTGGTGGGCACCCCAAACGCACATCCCCAAGCTCTCCTGAAGGCAGGCAGAGGGTCAGGGGGACTCTGGGAGAGGCCTGGACTTGGGGCCTGGGAGATTTCAGGGAAGCTTTGCAAATGCTCACAAAGCCTTTCTTCCCACAGCGGCGGAAATCGCGGTATGCAGAACTGGACTTTGAGGTGGGTCCTGAAGTCCCCTCCCCTGACACATAGAGCCACACCTTGCTCTGACCTCCCCCCCCCCCACCATGGCCAGGTGGCTGGGGCCACTCCAGCAGGCAGAGGGCTGGAGGGCCAAGTCCCCAGGGGGCCGAGGTGGGGCAGACGGGCCAGTGCCCCTCCTGGCTCAGGACTCTGCCCCCTCCCCGGCCACCTGCAGAAGATCATGCACACGCGGAAGCGGCACCAGGACATGTTCCAGGATTTGAACCGGAAGCTGCAACACGCTGCGGAAAAGGACAAGGACACGCCCGGCCCCGACACCAAGGTCTGGGGGGCAGGGGGCCTTGGGTCGATCTGCCTTCTCTCCGTGTCCCTCAGTTTTGCCCATGTCCTTCATTCATTCACTCATTCATCCCACCCTTCCTGAGGACTGGCCTGACCCTAACTGCTAGGAAGGTGGGGCACACAGGTGTGGAAGAGCAGGAAGGCAGGTAGTGCCCATTGCCACACCAGGGCTGGGCAGGAGGTGCTGCACCAGGCTGTGGGTCTGGACAGGGCTGAGGCCTTCAGGCTCCCCTTCCCTTCAAGCCCCCAGTCCTGCCCCAGTCCAGGAGGCTGCCACCCTGGCAAAACCTGGGGAGGAGATGGGCTCATGCTGCTGCCTGCCTGCTCCGGGACCTGCACTGCCATCCTCCCACCTGCTTTGGCCCCTCCTCACTGTCCTGCTCCCTGTCTGCCTCCTCCTCTCCCACCCCATCTATGTCTCCCCTCACTCCCGGATTCCCCAGCAGCCAGAAAAACAGCAGACACCCAACAAGCGGCCCTGGGAGAGTCTCCGGAAAGCCCACGGGACACCCACATGGGTGAAAAAGGAGCTGGAGCCACTGCCACCGTCGCCACTGGAGCTGAGGAGTGTGGAGTGGGAGAAGTCGGGTGCCACAATCCCACTGGTGGGCCAGGACATCATTGACCTCCAGACCGAGGTCTGAGCGGGTGGGCGACGGCCACGCACTGGGCCACGGAGGAGGGATGCTGCTCTGCCCGCTTGTGCCGCAGGACGGGCACAGACACGCTCGTGGGCAGCGGGCCAGGCCCGCGCCCCGGCCTCAGGGCGCTCGGACGGCGGCCAGGCAGAGGGCCCGCAGTGCTGGGGCCAGAGCCAGATGGAGGACAGGAGGCAATAGCCCGGCCGGGGCACAGGGCTCCAGAGGCCAAAGGTGCCTCAGACTCTGCCCTCCTCGGGCTGAGCACCGGTGGGCAGGCGGGCGGTCACAGTGGACGGCGGTCACAGTGGACAGGCCCAGCGCTATCAGCGTCTCCAGGGCACCTGCCTGAGCTGCTACTGCAGAGGACCAGCCTGCTTGGCCCGGCCGGCCTGGCACCGTTTTTTAGACACCCCCACCCCCTTGGGAAGCAGCCAGCCCCTACACCTTCCAGGGCCCTGGGCCCCCAGACCCAGCGGAGAGCACAGCCCTCTGACCCGTGTGGCCCCCAGGGGCAGGACTGAGCCCCCCTCCAGGAAGAAGTGGGGGGAATCTATTTTTTCTCTCCTTTTCTTTTCTTCAATAAAAAGAATTAAAAATCCACACCTGTGTGACTTTCCCCTGTGCAGCCTAAATGGCCCTGGCCACTGTTGACTGGCCTTGGTGTCACTTTGTCCTTGGGCAGAGGGCGATGGGGGCCAGGGAGGCCCTTAGCTTTTGCCCATTCGGCTCTGGGTGGATATTGGTGTCCTTCACCGGCATACCAGTGTTCCTGTGTCCCATCTGGTGGGGCTGTGGGAACATCCTGGGGTCCCTGAGTCCTGGAACCCCCCCATTCCCTCCAGCCCCTCAGTGGGGACACATCTGACTTTCCTTGTTCCCTGAGTCATTTTCAGGAGGGACAAAGTCAACAGTGAGAAAGATGCAGGGGCAGGGGGTGCCAAGGGAGGGAGAGGCCTGTGCATCTCAGAGCTCCAGCCTCCATCCCACCAACCTCAGTGGCCTTGCATATCCCCAGGCCCCTGCCCCTGCTCCCCCTCCGTCCTGGGGCAGACTGAACCCCAGTTCTGGGAACTTCCTGTCCTCAGGCCTGTCTGGCTAGGGGGCAGGTGTGGGGAGCACTGTGAGCACACCTAGAGACTCCTGTAGGAGCCCTGCCCTGCCCTGCCCTTCCCCCAGTCCTGCTGCCACTGTCACCAGGTCTCTGAGGAGCTTTGAGGGCGCATCTCCATTCTCCACGTCATTGCACTCCACATATCCAGCAGGGGGCGGCCTGAGCCCTTGCAGGAATCCTGGCCCAGTGTGGGGAGGGGGGCGCTGGCCTGGCCTCCTTCCTTAGACTGGGCACCCACCCTGGCGGTTGCCAGGGTGAGGAAACGTGGCACAAAACTGGGGCCTAGGGGTCCCCTCCTCAAGCCCCACAAATCCCAACTCCTGTTGGACCCCTCAAGGCAGTGGACAGAGGCCGCTGACCCTGAGGACAAATGATGTGCAGGGTGGTCCATGTGGAGGCCCCAGGACCTCGAGATGATGGCCCCTGACCATGTTATCCAAAATGAAAACATTGCCAAGACCAGACACAAAAGGGTCACCGCCTGACCTGGGCCCTCTGCAGCCATGCAGGGCTTGTCATGCCTGCTCTGCTCTGCTCAGCACCTGCACGTCTCACGGTGCAGACGTGAACACGAGCCCCGTAGGGCTCGCCTACAGTGGGGCCTGCACAAGGAAGTTGCCTGGTGGGTGCAGTGACTGAGGGTAGCTACAAGTCACCACATTAAATGGGAGGATGGTAAGTGAACACACAGGCAATGTGTCTGCAGCTGCCCAGAGGCAGTGCGAAGGCCCCTGGGAGCTAGTAGGGAAGTACAGTCCCTGAGCCACAGACCTAAACACCCCCAAACCTGGATGTTTTGCTGAGACTCGGCAACAAAACCCCAGAAGGCACAGGTGTGCTGCAGGGAAATTAATGCATTTGATTATAGCCTCTCCTGGTATGTTCAGTGACTATCACACACACATTGTGCCACCTCTCTGAACCCATACAAATCATGAATCCCATACCCACCTGGACAGGGTTTCAGGTGCCAAGCTGTGGGCTGTGGTCCTCCTCTCCTCCTCCAGCAGTAACAGAGGGAGCTGGGAGAACCTGAGCGCATACAGAGAGAAAACCAAGCTCCCTCCCCCCATTGCCAAAAGAAGCACAGAACACAGGCCAGGGTCTTGAGGGCTAGGCTTCCACTCAGGGCACCACTGTCCTTGGCAAGTGGCTGGAGCAGATTCTTGGCCAGCCTCTTGACCTCCCCAGCATCTGCCCACGCCCAGCACCACTTGCAACAGAAGCTGCAGCAAAACAAAATAAAACAAGCAGCAAGAAGGACCTAAGCCACGCATTTACTGCATTCAAGGCAAACAACTAAACAGTGTGTGCTGCTGGGGCCAGGACCCAGCATGTGACCAGGATCAGGATTCAGTGTGAGACCAGGATTAGGGCTCAGTGTGGAACTAGGCTCAGGGCTCAGTGTGGAACCCGGATCAGAGTTCAATGTAACCATGATCATGGGCTCTGTGTGGGACCAAGATCAGGGCTCAGTGTGAGATAAAGATCAGAATTCTGTGTCACCAAGGTCATGACTCAGTCTGTGGGCAGAGTCTGGTTTCTCCTCCATTGCTGCCCCTCCCTCCCAGGAGGCCTTGGCTAGCCTGGGGGAAGCTATATCCCATGTGCTACCTCAGCCCAAGTGTTCACAACTGTTCATAGGCCATGACTGCCCCTCTTGATGATTCATCACAGAAAGTACTGTCTGTTCTATTACATCTTTCAGAGCAGGAGACTAGCCAGGAATGGTCCCACAACCCTTGAGACCTGCATAGGTCTGCCTTGTCACCTTCTTGTGGTGAGCCCTGTGCTGACTTGTGTGTGAGGTTAGGACCTCGGAGACTCTCAGCACTGGGACAGGTGCCTCTCCTCAGACTCACGCTGGTTTCCCTCTGCTCCATTCAGCTACGCAGAGCTGGGACACCCAGGCTCTGGGGTGGCCCAGTGATGCTGCCAGTGTCCCACAGGCAGTGAGAACAAGCCCTGCTCTCCTGGCTCTGACTCAGGGCCACACACAGTGGTAGCTTTCCCAAGGGGTAGTGGCACCTCCATCTGCCATTCTCTCCAACCAGAAGCCACTTCTCTTCCATGAAGTCCAGACTAGTCGGTCACCAGAGAGATCTTCCTGGGCCTGTGTTCCCTTGGCTGTTTTTGGCCTCCTTGTGCAAGTGTCACCCTCCTTGGTAACCTGTCCCTGGTGAAGCTAAGCCCTTCTCTTCTGCCATCACCAGCACCACTCTGCTCTAGGGAGAACCATGGGGCTGAGAATGGTGGTGGTCACCGTGAGTGGCAGGAACACTGGGGGGCAAAATGTGGTGATAACATTTTAGAGATATGTTTGGGACTGGAGATGTTGGCAGTGATTATGGTGACAGTGGTGATGATGGGGTGGTGATGGTGATGGTGGCAGTAGTGGTGCTGGACAGAGATCTCTGTTGCTGGCAATAGTGTTTATGGGATTGAAAATTATGATCTCACCAGCTTACTCTGTCTTCCACTTCCACAGATTGAGAGTGTCTGGAGAATGAATGGATAGGTGGATGGGTCGATGGGTGGTGGGTAGGCAGATGGATGGATGGATATGGATGGACAGATGAATGGATAGATGGATGGATGGCAGATGGATGGATGGCTGGCTGAATGAATAGGTGGATGGGTAGATGGATGAATGGAAGAATGGGAGGAAGGACATATAAGGACAATGCCTAGAGTCTCTGAGTCATTGGGGGGAGTGGAGCTGACAGGAGCAGCAGCTGCCCAGGCACTGTGCAACTTGTCAGCACCCACACTCCTGAAATGTGGAGGAAGCTTTTTCTCACCTGACTTCTATCTCTGCTTCTCCTTCCTGTCACCAACACAAAGAAGAAGGTTGCCCCCTTTCCCTGAGTGGCCTTTGCCTCTAAGCTGGCTAGAGGCTCCTTCTTGCAAATCCCTTCATAAGTACCTCCCTAACGCCACTTTCCTGGCCCCCATCCGCAGGAATCAAACCTGCTGTCATGAAGTCCTTCCTCCAGTCTAACCTCCACTGTAGGTCAGACTGTGCTGTAGGATGAAAGGGCTCCTATTGCCATCAGTAGATTCTGTTCCTCAGCTTTTACTCATCTCCTCCATCTATCCTGACTGGCTGCCCTCTCCCAATATGGGGGCAGCTCCTTGCCTGTTTAGCGGGGCCATCCCCCAACTTCTCCCTGATCCTCGGTCTCATTTGCTATGAAAGCCAGACCCTCCAGGCCAGGCCCACCCCCTTCAAAGACCCTGCTTCCCAGGGCTTGACTCCAGACAGGAGCAGATGTGATGTGCTTCCTGCTGCAGGATTTGTTCCAGAACCCTCGACCAGCTGGGGGTGCCCTATCAACCTGCTCCCCCCACCCTAGCTCCCTGATCTTGTCCTGAGAGGGGAGGCTGTATTGAGGTGCTCAGGGCCCGAGGGCCCCTGTCAGGAGCTCCTTGGTGCCTCTGAGATGACAGAACAGCTGGTGTCTCACCCACGAAGTCTGGAAACTGCTGCTCAGCCATCTATCCCCTGGGAGGTGGCCAGGATCAGGAGTGAGCGGGCAGCCTCTTCTGAAAGATGCCACCCTTGGTCCCCAGTAGACCCCTGTAAGCTCCTGGGCTCTGGGCACTGAACGCAGAAGGCTCCACCCTGGGTTCCTGGGAAAATACCAATAATCTGGCTGAAGCAGCCCAGGTCTTGAAGAGCAGTGAGCAGGGAGGGCCCTACCACGATCCTGCTCTGCTACCTCCTCCCTATGCATGGACTGGGTCTACTCAAAACAGCCTACGGAAGGGCCCAAAGGTAGGTGAGACCCTGGTGCAGGGCCCAGGTGGGGGGCTCAGCCTTGTGCTCTCATTGTCTGGGCACCCAGGGCCACTGCTCCCAGCCCTGACTCAGACCTCCTCCCTCTGAGCCTCAGTTTCCCCACTAAAGCAGTGAGAGCAGGGATGGGTGCTTTGTGAGAGCCCTTCCAGGGTC
Organism: Galagoides demidoff; assembly: GCA_963574575.1. Taxonomy (NCBI): domain Eukaryota; kingdom Metazoa; phylum Chordata; class Mammalia; order Primates; family Galagidae; genus Galagoides; species Galagoides demidoff. The sequence continues at coordinate 67,211 of CAUYQV010086667.1, read as the reverse complement.
CTCAGTCTGTGCTCGGCACTTCTTGAGGTATCAGGAAGCAGCGGGCTCCCCAAGTATCTCTATAGCCCCTTAAAATAACCAGGAGGGAGGAACATCTTTGAATAACTTGTGAACGTGCCAGTCACCCACCCCGTGAGCAGCGGAAACACCTCCAAATAAGGCCTTGGTGGAGCCGGAAGCCCAAGAGTCAGCAGGCTGTCAGCAAGCCTTCTCCGTTCAGTGCCCAGAGCCCCGGAGCCCCTGCAGCCAGTGCCCCTGGGTCTCCTACAGAGGGACATCGGCTCTTTCTAGATGCCCAGAGCCCACTATGGAGGGCAGCTCTTTGCATATGTGTTTCTGGAATTTATAATTATGGAGTCTAAGAATGTACTATTCTAGAAACTTGTATTTAAATATATGGAATCTTAATACAATCAAATTCAGATGCCTCCCATCAATATCAGAGGATATCAGCTTCAAGTAGCCACAGGGCCTCCTGTGGACAGGTGACCTTCCCTCCTCACACCCCATACCCAGCCTCCCAGGAGAAGTGGGGACCCCAGTGCCGGGTGACGAGGCAGCTGGGTGCCCCCGCAGGCCAGCTGTCCCGGGAAGGCAGAGGAGGTGTTGTAGGCTCAAGACGGCTCTCTGGGAACACCATATGGACCCTGCCCAGGCGGGGACAGGAGGGAGGCAGGAAGCAGCACCCCCATCAGCAGCCTCCTGGGCTCCCTCACCCACACACCAGGGCTCCAGGATGGCTCGGGTGCTGCCACACAAGGGCCTATCCTAGGCTGGGCTCAAGGTGTGCACAGGGGTGGGGTGCTCTTCTACCCACCCCTGCTCGCCTCAACTCTCTGTCCTTCCTGAGCCTTCTCAGCCCATGTTGAGGCTCAGGGACCCCCAACCCTTAGAGGGGAAGCAAGTGATGGGCAATATATCCCAAAGGGCAATATTTCTCCTCCCTGTGGATGGGCAGGCCTGGGGGCCCTGGGCAGGAAAGAGGAGGCAGGACAGGCCTGGGAACTGCAGTGTCAGAGAGGGAGGAGTGGAGGGGCACAGCCAGGGGATGGAAACTTGAGAGGTGGGGGGAGCAGAGCAGGGACTTGACCTCCACCCCACAGGCTTCCTGGAGCAGGAGAAGGGGATGAGCCTGGAGATGGAGGTAGGCAGTGTCCAGGGGGCCAACCTTGGTGGCTGCTCCTAATGGCCCAGGTGGGGGTGCCTGTCCTCAGCAGTCTGGGGGACTTAAGCTGGGTCAGAGGAGCACCTCAGCCCTCAGGTACCACCCTGGGGTGCTGTTCTGGCCCACCAGGTCACTAGCAGGTTACTGGGAGGCTGGTGTGGCCAGGGTCACATGGCTGGCGCCTTGACCTTCCTGACCTCTGGATCCCTGCCCCCACCCCAGAATCTCACCAGCCCCTGTGAAGTCTCTGCCTATGGCTGCCAGCGGGCTCCTGGCCCCAAAGCTTGAGGGGCCTCCCTCGCCGTGAGTCTCACCTTACTCCACCCCTGGCTCTGAGTCCCTCCAAAGCCACCACATGCCTTATATCAGGCTTTGGCATGGGGAACTAGTCCCACTCAGGGTAGGGCATGCTCTTGTGGGCATCTGCCTGTAGGTGGACTGAGGGGCCTGCAGACTGCCTGCCCCTGCTTCTAGGTGTACCAGGGACAATCTGAACAGGCAGTTGTTATAAGAAGGTGGCAGAGTGAGCCCAGTGGGCAGGCGTGGACAGGCCAGGTGGGCCCCAGCTGAGAGAGGCAATGGCTGCACCAACCTCACGGGTCCCACCGGTCTCTTGTGCATGTGTTAACCTTTCAGGAAGGTGGGGGGCAGCACCAGGGCCACTAGCAGAGGGTCCCAGAAAAGGGAACTCAGTGAGGACAGGAGCAGCCCCGGGGCAGCCTGTGTCCTTATCCTGCAGCCATGAGGGGCTAAGGCTCCAGAACAGCCTCCCAGCACCCTGGTGGGCAGGCGCCAGTATCATCACCCAGAAAAGAGGACACAGCAGCAGAGAGGGTGGGCGGTTTGGCCAAAGCCATGGCGGGAAGCCAGTGGTGGGATTTGAACCCGGGCACTCAGGCCATAGTTGCTGTGCTATTTACCATCAGGACACCTGTATACAAGGCATTTGTAATGATGGGGTATTGTCAGAAAAAAAACAGCAATTTCCAAGAAGTGAGACCCCATGTTGCATGTGAATTCTCTGAGTCTGGACCCTTCCAAGTGCTGACCCAACATAAAGTCTGCTGGGTCCTGGCCAGGCCCAGACACAGGTCTCCGGTGGAGCTGTCTATAGCTGTGTCCTCCCAGGGCCACACTATCTCCGGCATGTCCTCCTGGCTCTCTGCTGCTGCCGAGTCTGGCCCCCACACCGCCTGCTCCTCACCAGGGTCCTGCACACCAGCTCCCTCCACCCCAAACCTTCAGTTCCCCACACCCCAACTCTGCAACGCTTCCCCTGGATCCCTAGATCCCTGGACAGAGTCCTTGTCCACCACCAACCACAGAGCTATCTACACTCTATTTCTTGTTGAGCCACTTTTAGTACAATCAATCTTTCTGAAAACTTCTAAGTTTTCAAATATACTGAAGTTATGTTTCTCATGATATTCTCTGATTACCTTTTAAATTTCTGATGTGTCTGTGGTTGGGAACTGTCTTTTCTCACATTGCTTGAAATGTGGCTCCTCTTGACTGTGTTTAGCTTGTTCATTTTATCATTTGCCCCCTACTTTGTGAATTCCTGCCCTTGTCCTTATTTCTTCCTTCATTCTTTCTTGATTATAAATGAAAATAAGTTAACTTTAATTCATTAACTCTCATTCTTCACTATCTGAATGTTTTAAGGCACGACTTTCTCTTACGGTGTTGTGTTAGCTATCCCTTGTTCAGGTCCAGTGGTTTTTAAAGTTCCATTATGATTAGTGTCTTGAATATATGTTATTTTATGTATGTTTTAAAAGTTCCAAACCATGGGATTTAAAAATATATACCTCTTTTGTAAAAATGGAAAACTCACTAGGGGCTCACTGCAAGGAAAAGAAATCTTTTTCTCATGGAGATTAGGACAAAAAGTTTATTTTTTTCTTTAGGAAGGGAGAGGAGAGAAATCAGAAAGAGAGGAGGTGGTGTGGCATGGCCCCCAAAAAGAGAGAAGGGAGGTGTGAGATAGTGTGGCCCTGGGAGGACACGGCTGTAGGCCACCTCCTGAGGCCAAGCAGCTTGCTGTTTTTATAGGGACATAGAGAAAGGAAGTAGGGACTGATGTCAGTTGCTGAAAGAAGGGGCCTTGGGAAACGCTGCTGCATCTGTTTCTTCTCTTTTTTTCTTAGCAGCAGGCTGATAACAGAAGTGGCTGCCTTTCCCTTGGAGACAGGCTTATCACTGGAAATGCAATTCTGCCCCTGGGCCTGAACTTCTCATCCCCCCGCTGCCCCGTCCACTTCAAGGCTGTAAGAGCAAAACCCACAGCCAGCAGGTTTAATCTGCAAGTGTGGTGCATGAGAAGAACCTGCATTTCCTTTCTGTCTGTTCTGCTCTTTTCAGATGCTGGGGAAACAGAGCCCCTCAGGGTGCTTGGCAGGGAGTTAGCTGTTACTTAGAAAGCTTGGGGTGAGATATTTAGCAAGGCCATCCTTTCATTTTTGTGATTTCTAATTTAATTATGTCATTATTAACTAAGGAAAAACCGAGATTTTTAATTTTGTTAGAATGCTCCACAGCAGCGTTTCAGCCCACAGGTGGCAGAGCTTCTGTAAGGGCTCTGAAGTTGCATCAGAGCAGAATTTCACCAAAGCCTGGGTTTGCCTAAATGTTCCTACCGTCAGACATCATTCAGAATCCTCCAGATGTGGCCTGCAGGAACTGTGGTGGGGAGTATGAACCCCTGCAGCCCGCTCAGGGCTCCTCTCAGCTGTAAAGGAAACTCAGAGAATCGAGTTAGGCTGGAGACAAGTGGAGCCTGTCCCACATGCCCATCTGACAGGTGGAGGAAGAGGGCCCTGTTCTGTGTTTTCCTTAAAGGGGCAACTACTTGCAGTGAGTCCCCTCCCCTGACCTCTCTGCAGGATAGTTCCTCTTTCCCTGTTAGCCAGTTCATTAACAAAAGGTCCTTTCAATACCCTTTATAATAAATAGGGACCATTGTAAAGTATTCTCACGAGTTCTGTGAACTGCTCCAGCCAAATTCACCAAACCCCAGGAGGAGCACGAGGGACCCTGATTATAGCCAGCTGGTCAGAAGCACAGGCCACACCCCACCAGAGACTGGCATCTCCAGTGGGCAGTCTCGGGGGAAACTGCAGGGTCCGACACCACCCGCAGTAGATAGCATCAGCGCTGGACTGAACTGTGAACTGGGGATACCCACCTGCTGCCCACCCAGAACTGCCCGGTATGTGGGCAGCGGCACATGGGTCTCAGAAGTGACCCACCCATGCAGTGTCGAGTGTGTGCTCTGAGGGGGAGAACATTCTAGCTGGGTGTTCTCATTTCTCATGATCTTCAGATATTTTAAATCTGCTTGGCCAAACAATAATTGGAAAAGACATATTGAAACGTCCAGTTGTGGCAGTATAATCCTATAAATTCTGCTCTGTATATGTTTTCTGAGGAACACGAGTTGGAGAACTGAATTTCTCATTTTGAAGTAACCATCTCTATACCTAATGCCATTTTTTCTTTTAAGTCTACCTTCTTCAATACTGATATAAACACCCTGATGTTCTTTTGTTAAATAATATTGTCACAAGTATATTCTCAGATTTGAGGCATGTCTCATGCAACAGCATGCAACTGGATGTTTAAAATCCAATCAGATAATATTTTTCAAGGTTTTCGGTCCCATGTGTGGGCTGTTCCACAGCATTGAGATCTGCTGTCTCCCCTCAACACTGTCCCTTTCCCTGCTTTCGCTATGCTTAAAAAAACATCTTTCTTGTTCGAAGTGATCTCATTTTAAAGCATGTTTTTTTAATCCATGTTTACCTTTTATTCACCTGGAAATCCCAGGTTCTCTCTCCTCCCTTTCAGCTTCCCTTTGACTGTTGCCACTTACTAAGCTAATGAGGTCTAAATTCATCGGGCTAGTCACCCTTTCACACTATCCAAGTCCCTGGGGACACTCTGATCACTCCTCCACACAGCGACACTGTCGACTACTTGGGTTTTGCAGTTTTACTGCATGAAGCAGACATAGTCCCCACTGTGTTCAGGTCGCAGTTTCCCCGCTCCCCGTGCCTGCCTTACTCTGGAGCGCACTCCGTCCTCATCCCGCCAGTGAGCGCCTGCTGCCTGTCACTCCCCTCTGTGCATGAGCTCAGGACTTGGAATCACCACTGGGGAGCCCTATTCCTTTAAGCATCTTTCCAGCAGTTCTTTTTCCCCCTAGACATGATGTCACACTCTGTCACCAGGCTGGAGTGCAGTAGTGACCTCTCACTCACACACCGTAGACTCCAGCTCCTGGGCTGAAGTGATCTTCCTGAGGAGCCAGGACCACGGGTGTGCGCCACGGTGCTCTGCCGCCTGCTTCTAATCTGAGCACTGAGACGGTTCATTATCTGTTGGCCTGTCTGTCATCTTTTCCGTGTATCAAATTTCCTACATGTGGGACTCTGAGTTTTTCTTTTCTGTCACAGCTTTCTAAGTTTACTACCATGACCTTGCAGTGTGTCTTAAAATTTGGTAAGATTCTGTCAGTTATTGCTTGATCCATTCTGAGCTAAGTCCTGGGGCTTGCGTTACTAATGCTGTAGCTTCTTGTGTGACTAGTGATATTTCACGATCATACACATCCCTTTGTCCATTATAATAGCTTTGTGTCTTGGATTCGAGTTTGTCAGAGTAAGTTATTGACAGCTCTTTGGGGTCATCTTTGCTTGGTCTATCTTTATCCTTTCATTTATTTTGAGATAATTGTAAACCTTAATTGTAAACCTATTCACTCTTACCTCCTAAGCCTTTGTCAAAATCTGCTACATCTATTTCTCTTATTATATGAACGCTTCTTTCTAAAGTGTGCTGAATCTGGTCTTTGTGTGGTGGATCTCAAGGGACAGCGTGGTTGGATAGAAAATTCTAAGTTCATAGTTACCTGCTTTCAGCATTTAAAAAATATTATTCTGCTGGGCATGGTGGCTCACGCCTTTAATCCCAGCACTCTGGGATGCCGAGGCAGGTGGATCACTTGAGTTCAGGAGTTCGAGATCATCCTGAGCAAGAGTGAGACCCCATCTCTAAAATAGCTGCGCATTGTGGTGGGCGCTTATAGTCCCAGCTACTTGGGAGGCTGAGGAAAGAGGGTTGCTCAAGCCCAAGAGTCTGAGGTTGCTACGAGCTATGACACCATACCACTCTACCCAGGGCAACAAAGTGAGACTCTACCTCAAAAGAAATTAAATAAATAAAAATATTATTCTATCCTTTCCTCATATTCACAGGTGTTACTCAGATGCCTGGCAGAAACTTATTCTTGCTACTCTTAGCATTGAGACTACGCTTTTCTTGTGTGGGCTTTTTTATACTTTTGTTTTGAATGCTCTTGTGTGTTACAATGGGCTCGAATGTGGTTTTCCCTACCTGCCCTCTTTGGCATTCTGGGAACCTGCTCAGCCTGAGGCCTTTCATCTGGGCCTCAGACTATAAGTTCTAGGAAGTTTACTTCAACGTTTAGGTCCCCCCACCTCCCATGTCTCCTTTGTACGTCCCTCTTTCCTATTCTCCTGTGGAGAATAGGGACAGTCCTCAGCCTGACCTCCCGGTGCACTAAGTCACCTGGGCCGTCTACACCAGCACCTACCTGATCTACTGTGCTGTGTGTTTCTATTACAAAGGTTTTAAAACCAAGAGTTATTCTTTTTTGGAGGATTTCTTATTCTTACTTCACATGCCAGTGCTTTCCTCTTTCTCTTTGCAATTTCTCTTTTCAGTACATCTCTAAGCAAATGTACTTTGCAATTTCTCTTTTCAGTACATCTCTAAGCAAATGTACTGAATTTGCTTAATGTATTTGGTCCACCTGCTCGACAACTTGGCCTCGAGTAGTAGGCACCAGCCTTCGTCAGTTTTCTGGGTAGTTGTCTTCTCAGGTGGCTATTTGGGAGTATCAGAAATTCTCTTAGGTAAGGTGGGAGAGGCTGAGTGCAGGATTTGATCTATATCCGTCCAGCTATGTTCAAAGACAGGGTTGTGGGGAGCCCCGGGGTGCTGCCCCCTTCTCCTCTGCCATTCAGGGGTACCTTGAACCCTCAGGCAGAAACAGCACCCCCAGATGCTGTTGTCACTGTAGTCTGTAACCCACCAGACATAGACGTTTGGAGAGGGAGGGAGGGATGCGTAATGTCCCAGTCCTGCTGTTGGTCCACCTGCATTTCCAACACTCTGCCACCTGAGAACAGATGCTGGTCCCCCATGTCAGCCAAAGAGCCCTGCCCTGGTGCTCAGGCCACCACCCTGATTCCTTGGCTTTAAGAAGTAGACACTGAGTATCCCAAGGGCCTCCGCACAGCAGGGATGGGGTGTGCTAAGAACGGGGCTCCAGACATCTCCTCCAACCTGGCTCTCACGGCCACCTTCAGGCGTCTGCTCCACTCCCAGGCTCCGTCACCTCCACCACTTTTACCAGCTCAAAGTCACATCCAACGTCCCCAGGAGTTTAAAACTTTTGATGCCCGTTCCTGGAATCCCTGCTGCCCTCTTGCTTTTCTATTTCTCCAGGCTGATGGGAGGAGAGGGAGTCCTATGTTAACCATCTTGGCAACATCATCAGTTTTTGTGTATCTTAAAACACGTTTATTTCGTCTTCATGCTTGAAAGTCAAAGTTAGGTTTGTTGGGGTTACAATGCCAGGTTTATAGTTATAAATCATCATTCCATTCTCGCTTTGGCTCACATCACCGCCGTTCAAAAGTCTGCTAGCAATTTTTCATCCTATGTAGGGATATCTTTCCCCTTTTTTAAGATTTATCTTGCTAAATATAGCTTGTGCTTCCCGTAACTGTGGGTTCATGTCTTTCATCAACTTCAGAGAACTCTGAATGACTTCACATCTACTCTCCGCTCATTAATCCTCTCTCCAGTGTGTCTAATGTGCTAAGTTGGCCACTGAGATTTAATAACTTGTCTTTCCTATCTAAAAGCTCTACTTGATTTCTTTTTCAAATCTGCTTAGTAATTTTTGATATTTCCTTATCCTTGCTCATTTTTTTGGTGCCATATTTTGTTTCTTTAAATATTTTACACATTATTATTTTGTACATTGTATTTGTTAATTCTAGTATCTGAAGTTCCTGAGAGCCTAAAACTACTGTGACTTCTCTGCTGACTCTCACCTGTGGGCCTTCTTTCCTTGTGTCCTATTTTACTGGGAATTCACGTCTGGTTTAATTCAACCAGTCCACCAGTGGAGGACTCAGGTGGGGGTGCCTTCCTCCAGAGCACTGCTTGCTTCTGCTTAGGATCGGTGGGTACCGCTGCCTTGCAGGACCCTCTCAGAGTCCTGGCCTAGAACAGTGTTGGGTCCGGCTCTCCCTCCTCCTTTCTCCTGGGGAGCCCAGGCCTGTTTTCCAACCCAATTTCAGTATTGGTCTCAAGGGCAACACCAGATTTTTCAGTTATTTTCTCCTCACCACTCTGGTGTTGGCTATTGGGTTCTTCCATTTGTTTTCTGTCTTTAAACCTTTAGATATTTCCCTTACCCTTTGTGTGTATGGGCAGGGGAGTGGATGGAGCCAGCAATACATGACAAAGTACGTTTATCCAAGATCAAGCTGTTACAGTGGGAGGGATCTTTGGAGCATCTAGTCTGCACACTTCAGAGGGCAGAGACCTCCATCCTGGCCTCTGTCCCCACCCTGCCACCCCCAAAATGCTCTGAAGACAAACATAGGTCCCTTTCCACCTTCTTCCCAGCCTCTCAGGAGCATCCCACATGGCCGAGCACGTCTTCCTTCTCGTGGCTGAGAAGGTGCTTTATTGGCACCTGCACCTCATGCAGCCCAGGTGTTCCTCCTCTCCTCTCTCTGGGAGCTTTTTCTAAGCATCCCCTGCTGGGACATTCTTGTCCATCCAACCATGAAAAGCTCAAATTCCTCAGAATGCATCAGGCCTTTTCCCTGAAGGCCTGTAATGCCTCTTGAGGACGAGTGAACAGCCAAAGCATTGTCTTCACCTGCTCATTTCACACACGTTTACTGGGTGATGACCATGTGCCATTGACTCTCTAAGGACCCTCGCTGCCTTCTCAGAGATGACACTGGAGTTCCAATGCCACCACCAGGAAGCGGAGGGCTGGGGCAGCACTGAAGGGCCCCTAAGCTGGGCTTGGGGAAGGAGGGAAGGCTTTGCAGAGGGAGTACCCGTCCATACCAGGAACGCATGAGCAAAGGAGCAGCAGAGTGGCAGGGAGGCAAAATGGAGTCCCAGGAAGGCTGAGCACCCTGCAAGGCCTGGGCATTGGCAAGTGAGGGCTCCGTGGCCACAGAACAGTGAGCAGTGGAGACGGATGGAGAGCAGAGGCAGACTAGGGCCAGAGTGGGGGCCCCAGACTTAAACTGGCTCCTGAAGCCCAGACCCACTATCAGATATGCTTTTAGGAAACTACTTGAGCTAGGAAGCAGAGAACAGACAGGGTGAAGGAGGCAGGGCAGCCCAGTCAGCGTGGAGGACCACAGACCTGCTCCAGGCAGGCCGGAGTGGGGAGCTGCTGCCAAGGCCAACTCTCAAGGTCCAGGAACCCTTTCTGATCCCACAGACACGTGGTATCTGGTCTGAAGGGTCTGAGGCCAGTGGGGCCCTGAGTGTACCAAGGAAGGCACAGGGCAGGAGCAGCCCGGGAGGCCAGAGGACTCTGTCAGCATTTAATAAAAGCAGAAAACAACAAAGCACAATAACAAGAACAAGGACTGGCTGAGGGGGCTGCCCAGCTCACGGCTCAGGTCGCGTACTTGGACAATTCCACAATGTCGTCCAGGAAGTCCTGGTAGAACTTGCGGCACTTGGAGTCCTCATCATGCCTGAGGGTCTCAAAGCCTGCGGCAGAGACCACGGGTCTGACTGGGAGGCCACAGCCTGCCAGGGCCTGTCCTGGGATGGGCAGGGCAGGCACTGTGGAGCTGAGGGGGGACGGGTGGAGGCACAACCTGTCCCCAAGCCTCAGTCTGAAAGAGACAATGATGCCTGACTCTCAGGAAAGCCCGGTGTGGGGGAACACAGCCTGGCTGGGGACCTCCTTAAGTGTCAGGGTCAGGACAGAGCCCCTCCTAGCCTCCCAGCCCTGGGCGCTTGGGGCTGAGGCCTGGCTCACGTCTCCTGAGGGTCATCACGTCATCCTTCTTCAGGCAGAAGCTGAGGTCGCTGAGGTACTCCTGCAGCATCCCCCCTGCACAGGCGAGTGGGTAGGGGGCTTGGTGCTGGGGGAGCCCCATGCCCACCAAGGGGACAAGCGACTAGTGCTCAGCTGATGGGGCAGTCCTGCCCACCCCTGGGCGGTGAGTTCAGCTATCTGGGCTGCAGGCTCAGGGCAGTGCCAGGTTGGGTAGGTGCCATGGCCACAAGGTGAGGCCATCAGGCAGGCACCTACCAATGAACCTCATGGCAGCCAGCTTCAGGGTCTTGTAGGGGCTGTCCAGGTAAGCCACGGCCGGCAGGAGGAACTGGTGGTACTTGCTAGGGTTGCTCTCCATCTGAGGAGGGGAGAAGACATGGTCTGCGGCCAGGGTGGGACCACCTAGAGGTCTCTCTTGACACTGTCCTGAAATTCTTCTAGGCCGCTGCTTCAACTCCTCCCATGCTGTGCCTGCACGCCACCCCACAGTTGTCACATCTGGTCCAGGGCTAGGTCCACAGCCCACTGGAGCCCATGAGTTGCTGGGCTGTGCAGCGGGATGTGGAGCCCAGCGTGGCTCACGGCTGTGCTCATTCTCCTGGGCATGTCCTGGGGGTGGGGCTGGGGAGCTACCCAGGATAGGGTAGACTGTTGATGAAGGGGTCCCAGGAACTGTCTTTGACCTGCCAGATCAAGCTCCTCTAGGGTGCAGTGTCCTTTGAGGCCGTTAACTCTTGTCTTATGGTCCAAGCCCATTTGAAGTACCTTCTCGGCTACCTGCACTATCAGGAATCCTAGCAAGCAGGTCACATTGGCCCTCAGCCCCAGTCACCATATCCCCCGCACTTCTCAGGCCCTTGAACTTTTGCCCCTGCTCTGCCCAGACCATGGTCTCCCATGAGGGCATTAACTCCAGGCTGCTTCTGCCCAGCCTAGGGCCCACAAATGGGTTCCCCATAGGCTGGGCTGACTGAGAGCTGCTAGTGCTCTGTGCCTGTCCCACCCAAACTACCTTCCTTACCTCTTTTCTCCCATAGGACACAGACCCCACTGTTGTCTAGATTTGCAACCTGGGGTCTGTGAAAATCCTCCCTCTACTCCCCAGATAAATACAGCTCCATTCACCTCCTAGACAGAGGAGTATCTCAGGTGTCAGCAAACCCACATGCTAGCAATTTGGTAATCAGCCCATGACTTTAAAAAACATGGACCTTCCTGCTCTGAGCCTGCTGGGGTAGGGGTAGAGGGTGCAAACAGCAGTGCTGGTCACCCACAAACTACACATGTCCTTCCATGGACCAGATCCAGGCCTTTCAGGCTACTTTCCACACAGATACCATGACCCCCTGGAGGTGTGGGCTCTCAGTTTTGGGTGGGAAAAAATTCAGAAGGGTCTGGAACATTCTTACATTGCCAGAAAGAAGAAGGGTTTTCAAAGACATCCAGGGGCTTTGCTCAAAGAGAAAGTGGGCAATTGAAAGGACAGCCACTGGTCATGTGACAACCATGCATTGAAACAATGACAGTAACAACGATGACGCTGGTTCATTGCCATAAGCTGAATCTGTTGTGGGCCGAGTTGTGATCCCCAAAATCCAGGTGCTGGAGCCCTAGTCCCCAGGACCTCACATTGGGACCATATTTAGGGACAGGGTCTTAAAGAGATGACCAAGTATGGGGAAGATGAGTCAATTAGGCTTTCTCTCCTGAAGGCCACAAGGCACCAGATTGTCCTGAGTAACCGTGATTAAGCCAGCAGGTGCCTGCGATCATAGTAACTGTCATTAGTGCCGGATTCACAGCCACTGTTCTGGCGGCTCTATCAGGCTCCAAGGCCTTTCACCTGTGTGGGCTTCTGATCGAGGAGGCCTTCCGCCTGTGCTGGCTTGCCTGCTCCCATGAACAAAATGAAGGCAGCCGTCCCATGCCTGCTCACTAGCCGCCACAGATGAACAAAGGGTACCTTACAGCTACCCTCTGCTTCTGTCTGAATTCCATGTGAACCTCCTCAGCCTCAACCGCTGGCCCTACACCAAGCTAAAATGAGGTCATCAGTGTGAGCCCTAAGCCTGCATGCTGGTGTCCTCACAGGCAGGGGACACAGACATGCACGGGGAGGACATGTGAGACTGGAACCAAAGACCCTCCCTGGCAGCTTCTGGGGAAGAGGGGCTCTGCCGACACCTCAAACTTGGACTTCTGACCTCCAATGCTTGTGAGAGAATCATTTCTGCCATCTGAGCCACATGTTTGTGGGGCTTTGTTACAGCAGCCCTAGCGAGTGGTGACCCACTGCGACCTGACTGTGCTACTCAAAAGAGTCAGCATGAAGCAAACAGTGGGAGGCGCTGACCCAAATGAAGGGAATTTATAATTTAATACATTTAATTTTTATTTGGTCTTAAAAAGTAGGAGGGTATTTAAATATGGATTATCTTTTTTCTTCTATTCATGGTTTTTCAAAATAAGGAACCAACATAAACTTGCTCTGCCTCAGAGTCAGGAAAGCACAGAAGTAGGGCTGCAAGTGCCCCGCTCAGCCAAGGGTGGGGGTCTTGGAGGGGCAGGGAGATCAAGGGGGGCCTTGTGGACATGAGGGAGCCATAAAATGTGGCTGCAGGTCGGCTCCGTGTCCCCACGTGCTGGCCACAGATGAGTGCTAATGATGAGATTGTGACCCACACGGTTAGTCACCACAAAGGCCAGACTAAGGGCTTACCAGTGATTACAGATTGGGTGGACCCCTCAGATGGCAGTGTGAGGAGAAGTGCATGCTGGTCGTCAGACTGAAAGAAGAGATTCCTAGATTCCGGCCTGGGGCAGCAACTGTCTCCTTCTGGGTCTGATAAAACTACAGAAATCCTTGCAAGGTGTGAAAATGGGGAAATCTCTGAAAACTCAGGAAGATCTGTCTGTACAGGGAAGGAAGAACCATGGGGAAAAGAAGGCTCACCTTCCAGCCAACACTTTCTCAGTCCCGACACTCCTCTCTTTACAGTGCTGGGAACACTTGGGAGAATCTGATATTTACACACAGGATTTTAACTAAACATTTAGAGATGTGTCACTAAGTCTCTCATTGGTATGTAAATGTTCAGGGAGATTTACCGTGTTAAATGCCTAAGTCTTTATGAATTGTCTTAGTGAAGGGCAAATGTGGCATTAGACTGTTTAATGCTTTCAAAGGTAGAGAGTTTAACATATTAATAAGACTAAGACTAACAAAATGGGTTTAAATAAAAAGCCAGTGGTAGTGCACAACCTCTCCATGGGTAAAGATGCCACCACGGATCTTCTCAACAGTCCTCAGAAGAACTGGCTAAGAAGAAAGGGGAATCCCCCCAGGCGGAGCTGGGCAAGCCCCCGAGCGTGAGGCTGCCTCCCCAGGCTAAGGCTGGGCAGCCTCTGCTCGGGAAGAAGAGGGACCCCGGCACAAAATGGGAACTTTGAGAACTGGGCTGGCATGGCGCCAAGGGCAGGCAGAGAGATGGAAAGGATGTTCATCTCTGGCTGGGGCTGTTTTCTTGGCCTAAGGCCACAAGAGGACTAGAGCAGCGGTTTTCAACCTGTGGGTCGCGAATTAGAAAGGTTGAGAACCACTGACCTCGAGTTTGGGTTTTATACTGCTGCATTCCACGCAGGCCTCAGAACTGGGGAATGGAGCTGAAATTCCTTCCAGGTCAGTAGCAAACACAAAGACACCTGGAATGTCATCTTGAGTGAAGGGCTATGAATTTCACAGAGAAAGCCCCGTGGTGCTTGATGATCAATGGGAAATCACCAGGAGCTAAGGTGGGAGAGCACAGCAAACAGCGAGCAGGGCCTCAAGAATGCTGGGTGAGTGAGCCAGTTACAAGAGATAAGGGAGTATGTTTTAAACGATGACATTGTGGCAAAATAGAAACTCATAAGAAAAGGGCTAGACAGATACCACCAAGATGGATGCGCTGCCTTTCACGAGAAACAAGGGAAATGGCAGCTGTTGACAAGGCAAAGTCAGCGGACGTTTTAAGAACGAATCTGGCCAGTGTGGCGGAGGCTCACACCTGTAAGCCCAGGACTCTGGGAGGCCAAGGCCAGAGGATCGCTTGAGCTCAGGAGTTCAAGACCAGCTTGAGCAAGAGCGAGACCCTGTCTCTACTAAAAATAGAAAAACTAGCCTGGCACTGTGGTGTGGTGGATGGCTGAGTCCCAGCTACTCAGGAGGCTGAGGCAGGAGGATCACTTGAGGAGTTTGAAGTTGCTGTGTTCTATGATGCCACAGCACTCTACCAGGCAACCAGGAGAGAGACTCTGTCTCAAAAAAAAAAAAGAAAAGAAGTGTAAATAGGAAGATGGAATTAGTGAACTAAGAGATTAATGTGGAGGGAAATAACCTCAAATGAAGCAGTGACAGATAAGAGTTGGAAAGTACAAAGCCAGGGTTACGACACCCGGAGCACAGCCAGCAGAGAAGGGCCAGCACACACCAGTGCGTAAGATCTTTGTGCCTATTACTGATTTTTCTTTTCTTTCCTTTTTGCCTCTCAGCTCCAAATCAACCCATTTTTGCCTGCTCTGTGAAAATGGGCCTGAGACCTTTGAGAATTTCCCCTAGCCAGTGGCTCTGGGGTGCAGACGTTAGTGGTGATCCCTGCAGGAGGCGGCTCTGGGGTGCAGACCTTAGTGGTGATCCCTGCAGGAGGCGGCTCTGGCTGCAGGACTCCCAGTGCTGACTCTGTGTGGCTCCCCAGAACCCAAGAATACCCACGGCCACTTTTGTAAGAGACCATCTCCCATGGGACTCCTCCCTGTGAGTGACTTCTGCACCCACCCATGTCTCCGCTATAGAGCAGTTGCTCAGGAGGAAAGGGTCTTCTTTGGCACTGGCCTCCGCCCCAGGGAGTGACTCTTGTACCTCATACTGCATTGGGCACGCTGTGTAGCAGCCCGTATAGCCTGTGGGTAGGAGCAGTGAGAGTTATAAGAAATACCTGTATAGCTCAATAATGGAGCACCTTGGTGAAAAGGGCATAAGGAGGGATTTAGCTCTCCTAACAAGCACGAGAGCTCACAAGATGAGAACATTGGTGAATTGTCAGGCACGAGATCAGCCTTATATTAGGTTGGAGGAGCAGGCAGTCGAGAGCATGTGCATTCTATCACGGACCTGCTTACTCTGACCCTCTCCTGCCTGCAGAACGCCAGCACGGCCTCTCTGCTGAAGATCACTGAGCTCTGCTACAGACTAAGATCTATCTATGCTAAGACTGCTGTACTCCCTTAAAGACTCTCTCTCTCTCTCTCCCTTCTGCTAAAGTAAAGCAATCATGCACTTAAGAGAAATTGTTCCTCAGCAAGGTAGCTTAGCGGTCTGCATCCAGAACCTAGTTAAGCTGGGCCCGAGACCTGGCCAGTCCCAGGCCCTGACAATGCTGGCATGGCGTGATTCCTACAGTTCTCCTGTCCTTCAGGACTCCCTTCTTAATGGGCCAATCCCTTGTAACTCCAATCCCCTGAAGCAGTTAATAATTCTTTTCTTTTTCTAAATGATTTTTTAATTTTGTTGGAGACAGGGTCTCCATCACCCAGGCTATGCAGTGGTGCCATTAAAGCTCACTGCAGCCTCAAACTCCTGGGCTAAAGTGATCCTCTCACCTCAGCCTCCCAGGAATGAGCCACCATACCAGCCAATAGTTCTTTGTACTAAACTTTCCCTGTCCCCTGAGTAAACGCCAGCAGATATAGTCACAATTGTGGTGTAAGGGTTGAGTGTACATGCCTCCGCAGTCAATATCCCCAACCACAGGTGATGGCCTAATGAAATGTGGCCCCACTGTATGCAGGGGGTAACCAGTGTCTCAATTGCCCATGGGCAGCCTGGGCCAACCCATCCCTGAATCTTGTCTGTGCCAATTCTACTTCATAGAGCAAGGAGGAATTTCTTAATAAGACCCTAAAGCATAAACCCAGAAAGGTAATGCATTTGCCTAATTATAATTGTAAATGTCTAAAGAACTGGAGACACTGTGAGCAAAGAGAAAGGACCAGTCACTGTGCAAAAATATTTGCAGTACAAACAATTGGCTGAGGTTCCTTGTACAGAGTGTGTGAGGATTTCACATACTTTTCCAAGCAAAAGACAACCCAAAATAAAATGAGGAATGGTCTGTGTAAGCAGGATGCAGCTGGAGAGCCCTGACTGGACTTGCCCCCTGTGGCCATGCCGCCCCATCCCGGGCAGCTGGCGCTGCACAGACTGCTTGTTCTCGCCTTTCCCTGCAGAAGCCACACGAATTCTCCGTGAACCTTTGGTCTGATTCCTGCCTTCTCCCGACTTTGAGAATGACTGCCCCTTCCCCTTTCGGCAAACTTCTGCAGCTCTCCCCACATCCAGCCTGGGTTCTGACCCGCTGGCCATTGAAATACAGTTCTCCCAACCCAGCTGGCCACCCCTGTCCTCCCTGCCTACTCGGACCATCGGACCGGTTCCAGCACTACAGTTAGGAGTGTTCCACCTGGTTCCCTCCTGCCAAGTATTTCCATTCCAAGTTCAAGCAGGGAGGTCTCTGCCCTTTATCCCTTTGGAGAAAAGTAGTGGCAGGGACAAAAACAGCAAATCTTTCTGCCTTCTGTTTCACAAAGCCCAAGCCCTTGGGAAGCAGGCAGGCATTCTAAAGCACACCAGTGGAGAAGGAATTCTTCCAGAGACATAGTGACAGGAGGGATGGACAGCATCACCTGCCCACAGCCCTGTACCTGCTGAAGAGTCTAGGATTGTCATCCCAAAAGCCTGAGGCTGAGGGTCTGTTTGTTTTCCCCACTGGCGGGACAGAATGAGAGCCTGGTGGGGTAGACCAGCTGCTGGAGCCAGTGGTGCTTTCCACCCCCGTGCGTGCACAGGCTCCCCAGCAGAGGGGCCCATGGGAAAGTGTGGAGTCCAGGTGTGGCCCCTTCCCAGGGTTCTGGGAGCTACTAAAGGACCCTCCTAAGTTCCCCCACTGGGACCCCAGTGAGTGTGGTGTCTCCCCAGGCCTCAGACACACAGTGCTGAGGGCTTACTGCTTGAGAAAACACATCCCTCACGGGCTCATCCTGAACAGACACCGGTGGGACTGCCCACCTGAGAGCATTCTGGCGGCTCCCCATCTCCACATAGGACACCCCCCTGAGTCTTACCATGAAGAGGAAGATGTCACTCTCGGTGGTCAGCCCGCAGCCCCAGGCCAGCTTGCTGAACAGCTCCCTGCAGAACTCCCACTGCAGGAGGATGGCACAGCGCAGGAAGGTCAGTTTGCTCTTCTGCGGGTGCAGAGCAGAGACATGGTCACCGTGGGTGCCCCAGGCCCCTCCCCTCCTCACGCCCCCTGGGTGGGCCCTCTGTCCCCAGCACTGAGGGTCTCCAGCCAATAGCCTGTGCATGCCCTTGAGGTGGGGCTGTGCCTGCCAGAGGAAAAGTGACCCCACCTTGGTGTCTTTACTCCCTCAGCCCCACGAGTGTCCTGCTCTCATTCACACCAAGCTTCTAGGCAGGCCAGTGGTCACCCTGGCCTCCTTCACAACCCAAACGACAGAGGGACAGCCAGGCAGGGAAGGGACCAGCAGCTTGGCAGCACCTGGCAGCCACTGTGCTGACCTGTGTCCCCTGGACTTGACCCCCAGGCTCTCAGAGTGTGACTGTGTTTGGGGATAAGGCCTTTAAAGCTGTGATTGGGGTAAAATGAGGTTGTGCAGGTGGGCTCTGGCTTGTCAGTGGAGGAGGCGAGGACACAGACACACACAGAGGGGAGGCCCCATGAGGACATGGGGAGAAGATTGCCGTCTATGCACCAGGGAGAGGCCTCGCCAGGGAGGAACCAGCCCCACAACACCTTGGCCTCCACTTCCAGCCTCCATCCCATGAGGTGTTAAATGGTCACCATTTAGCTTCCTGACCTGCTGCACTTGGGGGTGACAGCCCTGGCACATCAGCACTATCCTCACCCTGGGGTGCCCCCTCACTGAGCTGAGGGACTAGCCTTCCCACTTCTCATCCTCCAGAGCCCCTGCCTCTTCCCGAGTCCTTCTGCTGGGGGCTGCCTGTGCTCCAGGCTCATCCCTGTGGCTCCTGCGAGACTGTCTGGGAGTGGGGCACCTCCTCTCCACCAGCCACAAATGCCCTGCTGAGGGTGGCACTCGATCAATGCCATGGATATCAACAGACCTGGGAGGACTTTTGGCCCCTGCCAGGCTGGGACCAGCCTCACCTCCCTGCCTTTGCCCATCTGCCCAGAGAACACACTGCCCTGCCTTGCTGGTCCAGGTGGGGGCGCTCCCCAGCAGCCTCCTGGGTTTCTTCAGCTCTCTCTTCCTTCTGCACTGCGCTGTGACCCCTGGGCTCCCACGCAGTTACATCCTGTCTTATACTGGTCTCCTAGCTATCTGTCTGTCCCTCCACTCACCTATCCACCTGTCCTCTGCCCAGCTGCACAAGCGCCTGTGCCAAGCCACCCAGACGCAACCCTGAGGGAGCCCTTCTCCTCACCCAGAGAGGGTCTGGGGGCTCTGGGGTTCATTGGTTCTGAGGCACAGGCAGAAAGTGGGATGGGACTGGGGGAAGCCAGCTTGTGGGGAAGAAACAGGAATTCCAAGCATTTCCCTGAGAGTTCAAGGAGGGGTGAGGGGTTGGAGTGGGAGGGAGAAGGGGGCCCAGGGCTCAGCCTGGGAACCCCTGCCTATGGGAGGGGCTGGACCTCCCCCAGCGCAGACTAGCCCAGCCAGAGGTCTTCCCCATGAGAAGCCTTGATCTGTGGGGATTGGTCACTGGGATGTGGTGGGAATAGGCCCTGGAGGCCAGTGGTAGGGGCTAATGCTAGAGGGACAGTCTGTACAGAGGAGGGACCCAGGACTGGCAGAGATGCTGCCTGGCCTGTGGGCGGGGGTGGAGGCTGGAAAGTTTCCCTGAGGAGACAGCAGTGGGACCGGTCCCCAGGGAAAAGCGTATGTTCAGTACAGAAGTGAGAAGGGGCCTTCCAGGCACCAGGCAACCTCATAGAGGCAGAACCCAGGGCCCTTACGCTGTAGCCGCTAAGTCTAGGGCCACCCACACCGGCCCTCTGTGGAGAGCAGGGTGCAGATGGAGCACCGTGCAGGGCTGGTCTGCACCACTGGCCCCGCGCTAGGGGAGAGTGGAAGCAGGAGAAGGCTCAGGATGCCAGGCAGACTGTGGGGGGGGAGGGGTGTGGGAAGCAGTGGATGTTCCCAAGGGTGGGGTGATGGTGGAGAACCTGGGGGAACCACCGCTGGGAATGGGCCCTCTCCTGTCCCTCTGCCTGCTTGCCCATAAGGCTAGGCCCAGCTGCCCTACTGCCCCAGGTGTTCTATTTAGGATGCAGCCACACTCTGGGCTCTGCTCATCTGGCTGTGTCCTCCTGAGCTGCCCACTGACCCAGCCAGAAGGTTCTCCCTGCCCCAGCTCCCCTGGCTGCCCCTGGCATGGCCAGAGTCCACTCACTGCGATCACATCAGGGGAGGGGTCGACCAGGTGCAAGAGTAGTGGCACCAAGGCGTGGAAGGCAAGCGTCTTGAGGGGCTGCTGAAACTTCTTGCCACCACTGTACATGACATCTCCGAACAAGAAGATGGCTCCTCCACGCACCTCTGCCCTCTCCTGGGGAGACAGGCAGGAGGCCTTCCCTTAGACCAGCAACAAGCTGAAACCCCTGTGGCTCTGGACAGAGCCTTTCCAGCCACAGCCCATATCTCACCTCTGCCCAGGGACTTAAAAGAGTGGCCAGAATTTACCTTCACTTCTGCCCCTTTTCAGCTCAGGGCCAGATGACCTCATCTAGACCCCACGGACCCGGCTCTCTGTTTGCCCTGGGCCCCTGACACTGCAGCCCACCCCCTCTGCTGTGAGTTACGGTCTTCCCCTGACTGGGGCTGCCTTCTCTCCACCCTCAGCCTCCCGTAGTCTTCTCCTACATCTCTCTCTTCTCCCTGCCCCTCAGTTTCTCCAGGAGGCCTGGGCACAGCAGCCACGCCACCCCCTGGGCAGACCCTGCTACCAGGTCTGCCATATTCTAGCTCCCTGACTCTGGCAAGACTCCTCCAGGGTGCAACTCAGTTTCACCTTTTGTCAACAGTGGCTAATATCAGGGCCCTTGTCTTTGGCTTGTGGAGAGATGGGAGCCTGGTGTCCTTTCTGGGTCCTGCTGCAGCTACCGCCCAAGTCTTTATCCAACAGCCCCACACATACCCCTCCAGGAAAGGTGCCTCCCTCCGTTCCTGGCAGGAAGTGCAGCATCTGTCTAGCCCTGCACAACTGGGGCTCGTCCTGACTCTCACACAGCCAATATCCACTGATCCTGGAGGCAGCCCGCAGCCCTCTGGTGCTGCTGCCCCTACTTGGCTTAAGTCCTCCTCCTCCTTTCGCGGAGTTACTCAAAGCCTCCACAACCACTAGTCTGGCCCCAGGCTTGCCCACCCCTCATCCTTTTTCCATGTAACCCCCACTACCCCTCAGGGAATGCAAGGGGAGCAGGCCACCCTGACAGAACCTCCCTTCCCCAGGGCCAGGTTTCCTGCCAGGCAGCTCCAGCTGCGAACTAGTCCTGCACAAAAGAGCCATTGGACTTTGCTGATTGGGGGTCTCAAGTGTGACTGTGCAGGTGTAGACTGGCTCCCCTGCACTTCCAGGGCACCCGCCTCCCCTATCACGCCTTAAGGGCCTGCTCACATCCTCGAATAAGGCCAGCAGGTGCTGAGCGATCTTGAGGCTGAGAGCGCCAAAGCCCTGGATACCCAGGTGGTGCAGGATGTCGCCAAGGATTTGCATCAGGCCCGCAGGGTCTGTGGGCTGGGGCCTCAGGAAATGGTCCAGCAGCCCCACCAGCCAGTTCCGGAGAAGGACCTCCTGCATGGAGACCAGCCTTGCACGTGGGATCCTGCCCAGCTTTGCGCTTGAACTCCCATGCGTGCCCCCTCCCGGACCTTCCCTACTGGGGCGAGCTCTCCAGGCTGCCAGGTCTTAGCGCTGGCACATGGCCCTGGGCTCCTCTGATTGTTCCCACCAGGTGCGCAGCTTCCTGAGTTGGGACCTGACTGCTCATCTCCAGACCTGGTCCGGAGGGTCAGGATTTGTTGAGTGGACGGAGGTAGAGGACTGAGTCCATGACAGGCCTGGCCCAAGGCCAGCTCCCTGCCTCCCTTTCACAAACGACAGGGAAGTGGTTCAAAACCACAGCAGTTTGGGGGTGATGCAGAGCCCGGGGACCAGTTCCAGCCCCCCATTGGCATAGTGTGGGAACTGACATGTTCTGGGAGGCCACAGGGCAGGAGGAGGGATGTCCCCGCTCCAGCGAGGTGTGTGTCCTCCATCCTACGTGAAGCAGGGACCGAGTACCTGTTAGGTGACTGTCAGACTGGGGCTTCCTACCTGGAAAGGAGACCAAAGTCACTGATCTCATAGTGCCCCCAGCTCAGGAATTCTAAAATCCCCAGCCCCAAGCAATGCCACAGGGTCTCCCAAATACTACTGGGAGCACATGTGGTGAAAATAAGAGTATAGTCAGGCTAGGGCCAACATGACACAGCTGGTCTGGTCGGCTTCGGTCCTGAGTGACTTTTGCCTCCTGTCTCCCATTCTTATTATTTTTTAAATTTAGCTCCCACCCTAAAGATAACTATCTTGAGTAGATTAGATAGATTAACTGATTAACTTTTAAATTAAAAATGTTATAATCACTGGATTGTGCTGATTATTATTTAAAATAAAAGTTAATATAGTCTTTACTTTGAACTTTTATATATAAACCTGATTTTGGAAATAAATGAACGGAACAGTCTTAAAAAAAACTGCTCTCGCTCTTCTCCAGAATCATGACCTTCTGACAAGTAGAATTTGGTGGGATCCATCCCTGTCTCTACATATTGGCTGACAACGACAGGCAGCCAGACCCTCCCCATCTGGTAACACTGCCACCTTCTGTCCCCAGACCCAGTTTGCTCCCCACCCGCCCCAGCCAATGCAGCGCATCCTGCAGAGAGCCTACAGATGCCGCCTCCTGCAATCTTCCAGGATAGATGTGGGCATCTCCCCACATCTCCTCCACTCACCTTCTTGGGGTTTATCAGGGTGCTGCTGAAGCCCTTCAGGCTCAAGGCCTGCACCATCTCGTTGGGATTTTTCAGGCCCAGGATCAGAGAGTTGCTCATGGTTCTCCGAGACGCAAACTGGGAGATAACTGGGCTGTTGAGAAACTGATGAGTGTTGGCACAGTCAGCCCACCAGCCTGTTATGGCTGCCAAGAAGAATCAGCCACACCGCAGCAGGAGCTAGTATGGTTAGACACAGGAAGCACTTCCAGATAGGACACGCCAAATGCAGGAGATAGGATGCCTTGGTATTGGACAATAGGGATGGAAGTCCAATTCTCTGATCTTCCTAAGGGACAGGTTCTGGTGAGGAGCGGGGATAGAGTGGGGTGAGGATCTGACCTCTGTGATGATGAGGATGGCCACAATGTTATCCCGTTCCTCAGTGCTCTTCAGGGAGATGGTTGCCTGTGCCATCACAGACTTCAGCTCACAGTCATAGTAGGCCATAGCCCTGTCACATGGAAGGGGCAGGCATAGCGTCTTAAAGGCCCCATTCTCACACCTGGGCCAGAGGGATACCCAAAACTCCCTCACTCCTGCCAGACTTCACTCAGGGTGCTGACCTGGGAGACTTGAATTTGGGGTACAGGCAGGAGCCCCCACAGGACATGGTTTGGGTGCCCAGATTTGGTGCTCACCTGGCCAAGAGGGTCACTCCCTCTGTGTAGGTTTCCATGTGCTCAAAGAGCTCCCAGCCCTTCAGTAGCTTAAGGTGGGCAAACACTTGCCAGTTGTTGGTGGTCCAGAAAAGGCCCTTTAGGGCTTCCAGGCATGTCCTGGGACGGGCAGAGAGATGGCAGCAGGGTAAGGGGCTCTTTCTTCACCTTGGGCCTGGGCAAATTGGAGAAGGAGCTCCTTCCAGTTGGCAAGCCTTCTGGGCTTCCCTCACTCAGGACCCTCTCCTGGCAGTTGGTGGACACTGCACCCTCCTCCCCCACCCTAGGCTGTGCATCAGGTGAGGCTACAGTTAATTTCCTTCTGGGTCCCCAGCACTTAGCTTAGGGCCATCATGAATGTGGGAGGAGTCAGGAAGAGGGGCAGATTGGGGTCCTGAGAGCTTGACGCCTAGCCCCATGCCTCACCTGCAGGGGCCGACAGGCTGTGTGTCCAGGATGTCATCCTGGTAGTCTGAGAGGCCCTCAACCATGCCCAGCTCAAACAGGTAATGGAGCTGGGTAAGCAGACCCATGAGGATCCCTGAAAAGGCCCAGCGGACTGTAGGCTTGTACTCCTGGGTATAGAGGAGTTCATAGATGGTGCCCAGGGCCTGCAGCGGGTGACAGCCCACATGGGCCCAGTAAGCAAAGAAGCTGAGAGCAGCAACACAGCCACTGTGCCCCCAGTCCCCAGGGGGCAAGCTTGGAGAGCCCTTGGCTGCTGTTGGCTGGGCCTAGACTGGCTTGCACCTCACTCCCACAGCAGCTCTGCTCCAGGGCCTATTGCATGGCTGGCCACCAGGGCAGGACCATGAGGAAGCCCCACCCTGCTGGGCCCCTGATCTTCTGACTTTGCCTCTAATGCCAGGCCCTTCCTGGCCCCTCACACCACTGGCCTCCCCTTCCCTGACCCTCCCCACCCCCTCTCAGGATGCTCTTCCCAGGGGAAGGTGCCTCCCAGACTACCCACCCTCAATCTGCTGGCTTGCTGTCCCAGCCCCTGGGTCCTGTGGCTGCTGCCCTAAAGCCTGTTTCCTCAGGTTGGGTATGAGTGGCTGCTGAGACCTGCCCCAGCTCTTCACTGGATATTCCCCTAAATAGTTCTCTAGTCAGTCTTGTGGTCACTATGTCCCCTGCCTTCTCATCCTTAGGGGCTACACAGCCTGTCACTGTCCCTCCCCTTGCCTTTCCAAAGGGCAGGGCTAACTGGTCACTTCTACAGCTTCCTGCTGCTCCTCAGGGACCTTGCACTCCACAGTCCATGGGCTCTTTGTTGTGAGCGCCAGCCCGCCCAGGCCCTGGCTCCTGGCTCCTGCTGAGCCCAGTCCTGGGGCCTGTGGTTCTTGTCACCGCAGGAGGCCATGCCCAGTGTGTGGCTAGCTGTGACTGTGAGACCCCTGAGGGCAGCTTCCTATTGTACTCCCACTTGTGGTAAGTTTGTCTGGTAGGAATCTCCCGGGAGACAGGTGCTGACGGCAGCAGTGAGGATAATAGGTCAGCTAATGTGCCAGGTGCACAGTGAGCCCCTGGTGTGTGCAGGTTAAGCTACAGCACCCACCTTCCCGCCTGGCAGTCCACTCCCGAATGTGCAGTCACAGATGTGACAGGGGCCCTGAGCATCAAGCACACAGTGGCACTGGCGCCCCGGTGACTGGGATCCCCCGGGGCCCTGCAGGGCGGGACCGCGGGAGAGGCTGCTGCTCACCAGCAGGGAGATGAGATGGGCTTGCTGGGAGGGCCTGATGAGCTGCTGGGGGGGCCGCAGCTTCAGCTTCGTGTACAGCAGTGTGACCACCTCACGGGCCAGCTCGGGGTTGGCGGCCAGGGCCTTCCACAGGGGGACGGTTAGCCTGGGGAGACAGGGGTAAGCTTGTGCCCCCGGAGGGACCCATAGGTGCAGGGCCTTCTGCATACTCTGAAGTGGTAGCTCCCAAGTGGCTGTCCACAGAATGGCCTGTGGCACGTGAGTGTGCCAATGACTGGGTCCCTTGGGAACAGTGACCCCTCTGCCTGTGGAGGGTCCTGGAAGCTGCAGCCTCATGAACAGTGGGGCTATGGCCCCTGCATCGATCTCTAAGCACAGGTCAGCTTCTCTGTGTGACCATGTGACCAGCAAGCTGCTGCCCATCCCAGCTTGCCTTCACTTGATAAGTGAGGGCTCCCCCGCAAAATAGGCCCCAAGGCCCAGAGCCATGGTGGGTAAGACTTACTCATCCCTGGGGACACTCTTCTCCCTGTCAAAGGCTGTACAGCCTGGGCAGCTGACATCCGCCCACCCTCAGACTGTAAAGTTCTCACACACCAATTGAGCGATTGGAATGCTTCTTCACACTGCATAGGGTGGCCTGAGACTCTGTATTTCTGACAGGCTCCCAGGAGACATGACCTTGCTGGCCCTCAGCCCATGGAACTCAGCCCAGGGAGCCTGATGTCGCCCAGAGGCACTCCAGGCAGCTGCTGGCGCCCTGGGTATATGTCATGTCACTTTGCTGCAGGTCAGCTCAGGGACTCTGAGTCTGAGGGACACTTTCATGCCGAAGCGCCCGTCCTGGGACTACTGGAGCCTTAACCCCTCTGCCTGGGGTGCCTTTGGGGAACCCAGCTGTCCTTAGGGTCCAGACAGGCCTGAGCCTGGTGACAGCTCTTGAGCACGTCCACCTTCGTACTGCCCAACACCAAGTCTGCACTCAGAAGTGTCTGCAGACCAAGAAGGCACACCGAAGGACAGATGGCCAGGTGTCCATCTCTGAGTGTGTGCTGATGAGGGGGCTACCTCTCTGAGGGGTGGCACAGGGACAGGACCACCTCAACCGTCTCCTGGGAGTGCTGGGTCCCCAGTGCTGTCAGGGCCTTCATTATGGTCTGGTAGACACTCCTGAAGGCTATACCCGGCAGCTCCTCGAACAAGCCTTGCAGGACCTCGGCCACCTACAGGGAAGGGCAGGCAGAGAGAAGCCTTGGATAGCGCCCTGCCTGGCTGAGGCCGCCTACCCTGAGAGGCCATTTAGGATCTCTGGGGCCTGTGGCATGACCCTGTGTCCATCCCTAGGTGGGACTGGCTCTGGGCTGGCTGCTTGTGCCATCGCTGGTTGCACACTCTTGCTCCCCGTGTGTCCCTGTGACCACAAGGATACCAGGCCTCACAGGGCCTGTGTGGTTGACCACAGAAGCACCTCTGTCAGTGGGGCCAAGCTACTCTTTCGTGTCATTAGGTCTAGGGAGGGTCTAGAGCCAGAGGTTCCACCTGGGCCTGGGCAGAGCCAGGCCGAGGTGGACGTTTGTGAATGGCCTTGCCATCTCCTACTGGCTGCCAATGAGGCGGTGTGTCACTCCAATTGCTATGGCAGGGCCCTGTGACCTTGCAGTGAGCCAGGACCCACTGGCATCACTGGCCTTGGCCCTGTGCCAACAGCCACCACCTGATGACAGACACAGGTCACTGGAGCAGAGCTGCCAGGAGGTGCGTGAACAGCAGACTCCACAGAGAGGCATGGAGCATGGCATCACACCTGCACACACACAGGTGCATCTAGTCCTGGCTGTGCAGCCTCTGGCCCCCTCCTGGTTCTGCAGGGAGGCAGGAGGCCCGTCCCTACACCGAGTGAGGCTCAGTGCCCAGCCCCCACCTGCTCAGGCTTGATGCCAGGGTCTGTGAAGATCAGCAGGAGGAACTCGGCAGCCAGGTTGCAGCGCAGGTGGCTGTGGCCCGAAAGGCTGTGCAGCAGTGTGAGGACCAGCTGTGTGTGCTGGGCCACTGTCAAGTTCTCCTCGAAGGCCTGTGCCAGAGGGGCAAGGATGAGGAGCTAGGGGGCCCTTCATGGTCAGCAGTGGTCTAGGCCATCACCCAAGACTAACAAATCCCATGTGCCCCTGCCCCCAGCTGCTCCCCTGTCCAGGCCATGTGCCATCAACCCAGTGGCAGGAAGTATGGCTGCTGCAGGCTCACAGCTGCCCATTCTCTGGAGAACTGCACTGGGGACAATGGGGGAGCAGCCCCCACCCCTATCTAACAGCCAGTGACCAGAGCCCCTGCCCGTGGCTCAGGCTGCAGACCACCTCCTGCTCCACTCCCACCCCGGACAGCATACCCTCACACACCCTCAGTAAGCCGGGTATCATGTCCTCTTGTGGCTCTGTCTCCCCGGAACCCACCTGAGACAACCAGCCTCTAAGTCCAGAGCTCCCTGGAAGGGTTCCCAGGGGACTCTTTCTGCACAAAGGTGCCACCATTCCTATCATAGCCTGTCCCAGGATCTCAGGCCTAAGTGACACTCATTTGAAAACTGGGTAAACTGAAGCACTGAAAATTGAATGACCTACCCACAGTCACTGAGTTAGGGCTGGCCAGTCAAGCCAGAGCTGGCTCTCAGACTAATCCCTGACTCCTGGGGGTGGGGGGAGCCCTGAGGGGAGGTGCTAGCCCAGGATAGTTCCTGGCAAGCCCTCGTGGGAGCCCCACGGGAGAACCCAGAGGAGCATGTCCAGAGTCAGCTCTGAAGGTGCCCATGGGAATCTTGGGACATGCTGCTCCACATGGGCACCTGGCCAGGGAGGCCAGCCAGCCATGGCTCACCTTCACCACACGGCTCAGCTTCATGTCCCACTCTTTGGAGGCCCTTCCTTCAAGTTGCTTTGTCCTGTCCAGGTGCATGAAGTCCCCCATCCTCCCTGCTGTGAGACCATAGTCACCCCAATTCAGGCCAGAGCCGGGCCAGTTCCACCAGGGGAGAGGGATGCCCCGACTCCACCTCACCCCTCATGCCACCTCACCCCTCTGCTGGACCAGCAGCTGCAGGAGGAAATGCAAGCACTGGTGCGAGTGGCTCCGTGTGGCCTCGTCCTCGTCCCGCCACAGCAGCAAGAGCAGGCCTATCTGGTGGCCCAGCATGGAGGGCGTGGCCTCTTCCTGTGGAGGGGGTGGTGGTGAGCACCTCCCAGCCTGACTTCTCAAAGCCACTGGTGCTGCCCTTTTGGCCCATTGCAGCACTCAGTGCCTTGTGGGAAACCCGTGCATGCAGCATGTAGGAGAGGCCTCCTCCGACCTCCGATTCCTCATCCACGGTCCATGATGAGCCTGTGGTCAGTCCTGTGTGTGCGTGCATACACGTGTGCACATGCACACACACGTATGTATTTCTCCTGACTGCTTTAATTTTTAAAAATGTTATCATTGATTTTCAGCAATTTGGTTGTGATATGCTTTAGTATAGTTTTGTGTTTATCTTCCTTGGATTTTATTGATATTCTTAGATCTATGCATTTATATTTTTCATCAGATTTGAAAAGTTTCGGTCATTGTATCTTTAGCTATTTCCTTTTGTACTAATCCTCTCACTTACCCCCTGGGACTCCACTAGTCACTGTGCCTTTGGTTATTCTTTCTCTAGTTTTTCTTTTTCCTCTGTGTCCTTTGGTTTCATGGGTTCTATTGCTCTGTCTTCAGGTTCACTGATAGTTTTCTTCTGCAGAGTCTGATCTGGCAAACTGTTTCAGCAGCTTTTCATTTCAGATGTTGTGTTTTGTTTGCAGTTGTAGAATTTCCATTTTGTTCTTTCTTTATGGTTACCACTTATCTATTGCCATTTCTTATTTATCCTTTTATTATGTTCATATTTTCCTTTAAATTCTTGAACATAGTTATGACAGCTGTGGAAGTTTTGAGTCGCATCGTCTGTGTCACTTCTAGGTCTACTTTTATGGACTGGTTTTTCCTCCTAATGATGAGTAAATTTTCCTGTTTCTTCACCATGTTAACTATTTCTTGTGTGCTGGACATAGTGAGTGTTCTATGGAATTTTATTCTAGCAGGAAATTAATCTTTTTGAGGCCTGAACTCGAATTCTTTATTGGGGTAAATTGAGACTAGTCTCCACTCTGGGATCGGAAGGTGTGGCCTTTGTGGGATGCTCATGGAGACCCTTGAACTCTTCCATCAGCCGCCTTCTCTTCAGGACTTGCCCTCAGATTCCAGCTGCTCCACAGCCCTGCTCCCTGTCTCTGCCTCTCAGCTCAGCCCTGCTCCCTGGGCTTCAAACCAGAAAACCCCTTACAGCAGGAGGATGCATGACAACCCCTAACCTGGCCCTGTGCTTCCTGTCAGCACCACTGGGAACCAGTTATTTTGTCTGTTCTAACCCCTTTATAGTATGATAGGAGGGTGAAACTGTTAGTTATCAAGGTGGGAGGTGGTGCCTAGTAACTGCAATTTGTGAGTTGCTGGAAGTGCTGTAAATCTTGACACATTTCACAAAAGTCACTGAGCGTCCACTTAATTCTTTTCATTTTACCATAAGCAAGTTTTACTTCTATAAAGCAGTATTAAAAAATTGGAATATACGCTCTTGCAATCTTCACACTGCGGCTGCCATGCCTCTAGAGGTCCAGCAGCGGGGTCCCAGGAGGTGTTAACTGCCAGGTGTTAAAAAGTAAGGGCCAGGTGTTTGCAGTAAGCGGCCTACCAGCTGGACCCACACTGGTCAAAATTAGATGCCATGGGGCCAGATGAGTCTGTATTCCCCACACAGGGACAGAGGAGAACCCTGTCCTGGGGACAGGGCTTACTTCCTGGGGGGTGGTGGAAAGCTGGAATTTGTCCCCCACAAGGAAGTGTGCCCCATGGTGCTGGCCACATGAGTGTCTGACCCGTTCCCCCAGCTCCAGAAAATGAAATTAGAGCCCTGGGGCACTGGTCATTCATTCCACTTGTGAGTTCATCCCTTCAGTAAGTCCACACAGGATGGCTTTTAGAAAGGCAAACTGTCCTCATCAGACAGTCGGGGCCCTCACTTGTCCCTGACTGTCCACCCACCTGCCACCAGCCTCTCAGCTCATAAGTCCATCCCCTACTTCAAAAGAGATGCTCAAGGCAGCCTTCACCTGTCTCAGCTAGGAGCAACTCCCCCTTCCCAGGGGCTGAGGCCGATGTCCCTGCATCTGCCACAGTCTTATCCCCTCACCAGTACACCCTGCCCACTAGCCCAGAATCTACCTGCCCACCTGTGCCAACCCAGAGCCCAGAGTGGCCCCTCCAGCCACCTGCCCTGGCTACTCTCACATCCTTCAGTCTATTCTGAGTGCAGAAGCTGGGGTGCCTCTCCAGACGTTGCCATGGCTGCTCGTCTCTCGGTCAGATCAGAGCCCTGCAGTCTGGTCAGAGGCCCTCTCCTTTTCACTGGTGAATGGGCATTTCACCATGTGGACTCAAGTTCACTTGCGTGCAAAGCTTGAGGTTGGCCACACAGGAAGATGCAGATTTGGAAAGACGGTCATGCCTCTGAGTGGGGAGGCCACGTGTGTCACCCTGTGCAGGTGACCCGTAGTTGCAGCAATCTGGTTGACTACAGGGCATATTTAACATCCACATGCAGGAGATAATGGTCAAGGAGTCTTTATCTCAGGCACCATCTGGTCTTAGCCAGGAACAAAAAATGAAGGAAAGCAGTTAACCTATAAAAAAGGTCCATAATTAACAGGTCATGCCCATGACTTGGTCGCCAAAGTCAACCTTCCTCAAGGCCACAGAAGCCTCAGAAAGATGCCCCGTTGGCCTTCTCTCCTAACACAGCAAACTGCTTGTACATCTTCTGGTCACGGACATTGGGTTGCTTCCAGCTTGGGGTGATTGTAATAAAGCCACTGTGAATATTCTCGCTTAGGTCCTTTTATGGAGATGTATTTTCATTTCTCTTGAGTAAATATGTAGGCATGGAACTGTGTGGCTATAGGCTGTGTGTTTCGCCTTACCAGAACCGGCTGAAAGTCCCCCACACGGTTTTACCATCTGATGCTCCACCAGCAGCGTGTGGCACTTCCGGCTGCTGCACACGGCTGCTAACTCTTGGGACTGTCCATCTTTTTAATTTTGCCCTTCCAGCGGGTGGGGGAGTGCCTTCTCATTGTGTTAATTTGCATTTTTATTATGACCATCTTTGCACTGAGTCAGTTCATTGTCACGTGCTGTATAAAATGCTTGCCTAAGTCTTTTGCCCATTTTAAACTGTATTGTCTTTTTGTTGAGCTGTAGGAGCTTGTGGTGTTTTCTGGACATGAGTCCAGTGTCAGACATGTGCATTGCAGGCCCCGCCCTGTCTGCATCTTGACCCTTGATTCCTGTAATAGTGTCTTCTGATGCACAGAAGTTTCTAGATTTGACGAAGTTGGTCTTACAGATATTTCATTTGTATTTTTACTTTCTACATTCTCTCAGGGAAGTCCTTGCCTATCTCAAGTTTGTAAAGATAATCTACATTCTCTTCTGGAAACAGGTCGGTTTTGATTTGGGATCTCTACTTGTTAGTTGAAAAATCTTTCAACTTTCAACCTTTCAAACTGTGGTGGTTTTGTTGAACCATGAAGGACTTTTCCTCCAACCCCCTCTTCTTTTCTGTTGCTATTTAGTGGTGCTTGGACTGGTCCCTCCTGTTCCAAGGTTGCTCCAGCTGCTCTGGGGCCTCTGCACCATGCAGCATCCTTGTCTTTGGCCCTGCTGTCCCCTTGGCCTGAGAGCCTTCTCCCAAGTTGCCACCAGCTGTCCCTTTCTCCTCCCCAACTTTGTTCCATCAGGATGGCTCAGCTGCCCTCTCTGATGATAGCCTCAGTCCCAGGACTGGGGACTTCCTAGGGAATGGGGCCTTTGTCTTGACCCACTGGCATAGTCTTGGTGCCTTTAGACCCCCCAGTGAAGGTGGGCTGCCAGCACCAGAGACATCAGCTCAGAGATGACTTATCATTGTCATTGGGTGCTTCCTGGTCCTCTCTCCACCCCAGGTGCTCTCCTCCCCCTTGAGGGTAGAGACTCACCGTGAGCATCAGGGACTCCACAACGAACTGCAGAAGCAGGAAAATGGACCTCACCACCCGCTGGCGCTCGTGACTCTTTTCTGATTCCAGCCAGGGTTCCATGTGCTGGAATGGAAGGTGAGGGACTGAGGGAGTGGCCGGCCCCTCCTACCCACCTTACACCCAGCTTGGGCTCCATCAGCCACAGGGGCCACTGCACGGGCTGGTCAGGAGCCATGTGGGATTCAGGAAACCTTCCTCCCAGCCAGCCGGGACGATGCTCTGACATCGACATGGGCACTTCCCATCTGCCTGTCCTGTAATCCTGTTCAACTCTGATGCAGGGTGAGGGCTCAGTCCCACAGGACACCCCCACGTCAGACACCAGGCACAAGCCCCAGCC
Source organism: Galagoides demidoff (assembly GCA_963574575.1). Taxonomy (NCBI): domain Eukaryota; kingdom Metazoa; phylum Chordata; class Mammalia; order Primates; family Galagidae; genus Galagoides; species Galagoides demidoff. The sequence continues at coordinate 34,950 of CAUYQV010086667.1, read as the reverse complement.
TGTGGCCTGTGCTTCTGGTCAACCGGCTGTCAATCAAGGTTCCTACCACCCCCCTCCTTGGGTTTGATCATTTTGCTAGAGCAACTCACAGAACTCGGGGAAACACATGTGAAATTAAATCATTCAGACTTAAAGCTTTTGGACCTTTAAACTTCCCTAGAACCTTCATGGTTGCCTGCCTCCCCACACTGACCACCTTAAGTTGACCTAATTTTCACAGACCGGCTGTGCACCCCATGTTCGTGTCAGTACAGGAGGCCTAGCTCTTTATGCTGACTCCTTTATTATAGTCTCTTGGGTGGTCACTTACAGAGGTGCCACTGTATTCTGAGCCTCAGAGGACTGTGGCTGTGTGGCCTCAGTTCCAAGGCTTACTGCCATAACCTACAGGTATCTCTGTGAATGATCAGGGAACCAAATGGTGCCAGGGACAAAGCCACGCAAGACTGTTGTCCCCCATGCAGAATGTCCCACCAGGCTTCTGAGCTGAAGCAAGCTGTAACTTCGGCTCACCACAGTGCAGGCACTGCCCGTGTGGGACACTGAGCCCTGCTGGGACACTCTGTGCCAGGTAGCTCTTAGCTCCTCTGCTGGAGCACTTTCATTTGGAGCCTGTGTTTCCCAGGGGCCTCCTTGAGCTTTGTGCTCCAAATTCTAATCATATTTTATGGACCTTGTTATGTAAGGTTGACACACGCATTTACCCCTTTATTATAAAGTATATGACAAAGGATCCAGAGAACGGCTAGATGGAGAGGTGGAGGGGGCATGGCACGGGGAGGGGCACAGCCCGTGAAGCACCCAGCCATGTAATCCTAACACATCCCACCAGGCCTTGTGGCAGCTCTGGGCACTGTCCTGTGCTCCCTGCTGGCCACATGGTGCTTAGGGGCAGTGCCTAGACTCACACAGACCAGGCTCCTTTCCCTGCCTCTCGCTCCTGGGAGGACAGGGCAAGTGTGGCCTTTATCCGCACAGCAGGTACATTGACACCAGCCTCTGGTCTTGAGGGAGGCAGCCCATCTGGGTACAGAACCCAGGGCCAGCCAGAGGACAGAGCAGACTGCCAGGCCTCCAGCCATCCCCACACTACAGGGATGAGGTTTCCAAACACATGGTAGACCCAGCCAATCACCAGCTTAAAATCCTCTGTGGCTACCACTGACCCATGATAAGTGTCCAAAGCCTTGACCTGTGGTCTACGTGGACTTCCTGGACTGGACATTCCCCATGTGGTCTTCTCTCTTGCCACTGCCCATCAAGAGCATGAAATGCCTCTGCATCAGTCCAAACACTAAGGCTGACAGTGGTGTGGACCTGGTCTGACCAGCCACTGACTCCTCGCAAGCCTGCAGTGTAAGTCCAGCCCTGTCCAGGTTAATGTGGCGCAGGGCACTAGGCAGCAGCTAGGTGGGCACCATGGTCCTGCCCATGCCACATGGCCACCCTTTTCCTTCCATCTGCTTCCCACCTGCTAACCCTTTAGATCACAGTTATATGTCCCTCCCTCCAAGGACTTTCCAGAGCCTGGGATAGGTGGGGCCCAGGTGTCAGTCAGCCTATGGGGGGGTCAAGTGGCAGGGCCAAGGGGGCTCACAGCACAGCTGGTTGGGGAGGGACCAGGAGGCCTTCTAGGAGAGCTGGTCATCCATCTGAGGGCCTATCCCTGGATCTCTGTTACCTTCAACCATTTCAAGACTGGACAGTCCCCCCCTCACTTCCTGGGCCAGGAGCACATGGTTTCTCTCACCCCCACCTGAACCTGGCTGATTATACCCCTTCTGGGGGGCATGACTCACAACCACTCCTCCAGAGAGTGTTCCTGGGTGCCTTGTCTCAAACCCCGCTCTCTGCCAGGGAACATCTGTGCCTGGCATCTTGGCTGGCTGACTGTCCTTTCTCCTAGACTGTGTGTTGTGGTACCCACGTGCCCACGGCTGACCTGGCACCACACCTAGAGCCATGTGGGGCTCCAGGCTGTCCAGGAACCATCAGCCCACCCCTGGGCTGTTCCTACCCACTTGCAGTAGCACCGCAAGGTGAAGTCCGTGGGTCACTCCTCTCTCGGGCTGGGTCTGAGTCTCTTCTGAAATATCTGCCTCAGCCCCACAAGAGGCAAGAAAGCCTCCAGTGCGTGGTCAGTGGGGCAGAGCAACCCCCAGCTAGGCCCTGGGGCACTTCTTTTGTGAGGCACCCACCTGGAGCAGACTCTGCAGAGTCCCCAGCCTGCCCTGGGCCTGGGTGCAGCCACCACCCTCACCTGCAGGAGGAAGTAGATCTCATCCATGCTCTTATTCTCCAGGATGAAGCTCTGGAGCAGCAGGTCAAGAGCGTGCATGGTCTTCCTGTACAGTACCTAGCAGAGGTGATGTGCCAGGTGCTGTCAGGCTGCATGGCCTGCCAGCCAATAAGTCCCCTGCCACGTCCTCCCCACCCCTCATAGACACCTGGGAAACCACCCCCGAGAGGCAGCCAGACAGCTCCATGCCACAGACCTTGGCGAGCCACCCTGTCTATCATGGACCTAGCAGCACCACTAGAGTCCTACTTAACAACTTCCAGGGTACTTAGAGCAGCCTGCAGGCCACAGCTGTGACCAGATAGCCTCTAGCCACAGATAGTCCAGTGGGGTGTGCCCCTGCCTTGCAAACAGTGGCCCTATCCTGCCCCTTGCCCACCCTGTGCTGTCCTAGGTCCTGTCTTCCTGTTGGCTTGGGGCTTCCTCAGTGGGCCTGGCTCTCTGCTCCCACCTTCCCCAACTCTCCCTAGGAATATTTCTGGCTGATAGCCTCAGCTATTCAGAACTCACAGGTCCAAAGCCACCTGCTGCCCCAGACCTGCCATCTTGGTGGACAAAGTCCAGTGCAGCACTGGACCTGGGAGCTGCTCCATGATTGCTGGACCAGACAAATGAGGAAATGTCACAGGGGGTTGCATCAACCCATACGGAATACAGGAGTGACTGTGGCACCCTTACCTCCTGACCTGGGAGCAAGTCACAGGTGCTGCTCTGCACATGAGCACTACACTCTGCCCCTCAGCTACCTGAGGACCAAGTTTTCTGGAGTTCCAAGGAGACTGCTGCTAATGCAAGTGAGGACAGCAAACACCACTGCATCTTTTGCTGCCCCTGAACTAGCCACAGATGCACTCCCTCATTGGGCAGGCGCTCACTGAGGACACAGTGAACCCGTGGGCAGGTACACAGTAGCAGCCAATGTAGACCCTCCTTGTCCTGGAGGAGAGGCAGGAATAGGTGGGGAGATCTAAGAGTAAAAGGAAACACCAACTACGGATCATGGTCAGCCATTCATCTAAGTGCCACAAAAAGGGGCTGTCAAGAGAGGGTGGATAGTCACTTCCCACAGGTCCAAGGCTGACTAGGGCTCCCCACAGGCATTGGGGTCCTGCCTCCCCTCTCCCCTTCCTTTCTATGTCCCTGCCAAAGCCCATGTTGAGACCTGGTCCCCAGTGTGATGGTGGTAAGAGATGGTGCCACTGTTAAGGGTTAGTTACCACCACAGCAGGCTGTTAAGCAGCCAGGTGGCCCTGTGTTTTGTCTCTGTTTCACACGTCCACTCTCACATGCACTCCTACAGTGTGACGTCCTCTGCCACATTATGGCACAGCAGGAGGCCCTGCCAGATGCAGTTGCCGGATCTTGAGCTTCCCAGCCTCCAGAACCATAAGGCAAATAAACCTCTTTTATTTACAAATTTTCCAGTCTCTGATATTTCATTACAGCAACAGAAAATGGATTAAGAGAATTAAGATGCAGTGGTAATCAAGACCACGTGATACTGGCACAAAAGAATAGATCAAGGAGAGAGTCACAGAACTGTGGATGTGTGGTCAATTGATATTCAACAAAGGCACAAAGGCAGTTGAACAAAGAAAGGATAATCTTTCAACAAGAGGTTCTGGAACCCCTGGATATACAACTGAACATGGAACTTCAAGCCACACATGAAATAGGACTGAATGTTTGTGACCATCCAAAACTCACAAGTTGAAACCTAATCCTCCATGTGAGCCTTGGGAGGTGAGTGAGTCATGAGGAGGGAGTCTTCACTGGTGGGATTAGTGCCCTAATGAAAGGGTCCCACAGAGCTCTCCAGCCCTTTTTCTGCACACAAGGATGTAAGAAATCAGCCATCTGCACCCTGGAGAAGGACCCTCACCCAAACCTGACCATGCTGCACCCTGAGCTCAGACTTCCAGCCTCCAGAACCAGGAGAAGCTACAGTGCCTGTTTATGAGCTGTCCAGGCTGTGGTATTCTATCATAGCAGCCCGAATTGACTAAGGCATGGACCTAGGTGTGAAACATAAACTACCAAACTCCTAGAAGAGAAAAGTATTTATGACCTTGGGTAAAACAAGGATTTTCTAGATACAATATTAAGAACATAATCCATACAGGAAAAAATAGATTAATTGAATTCCTCAAAATTAAGACCTTTTGCTCTTCAGGAGACACTATTAAGAGAAAAAGTATTTTCAAATCATATACCTGATAAAAAATCCAAAATATAAAGGGAACTCTCCAATAATCAAACAAATAACCCAGTTTTAAAACTGGGCATGAGATTTGAGCACACACCTCACCAGAGAAGACATGGGAGAGGCAGACGAGCCCATGGGAAGAGGCCCAGTGCGTTGGTTAGCAGGAGTGGAGACCAGAGGTACAGTGAGATGCCTCTGCATACCACAGGGCAGCGGGCTGTGAGCAGGCAGAGGCCTGGACTCACAAGTGCAGCCTCTTTGGAAGACAGTTTGGCAAATTATCAAGAGTCAAATGTGCACCTGCCACATGCCCAGCTATCCCCTCACAGGGATGTGCCTCAAGTTAAACACACATCCATACTAAGCCCTGCACACCTATGTTCATGGCAGCTTTACTGGAACCTCCTGGAAACAACCCCAGTGCTACCCTTGAGACACAGTGGGGACAGCCATGATTTGAATTCCCAGCCGTGGGAAGGAATGATATAGCCACAACACAGACAGATCTCAAAGTCTCTGTGGTGAGCAAGATGAATCCAGATGAAGATAGATACGTTCCATTTGGTTCCAGTTACATAAAATTCAAAGAAATGCAAGGTAGTCTACAGTGGCAGAGGCTGGGTAGTGATTTCAGTGGAGAGAAGTGAGGAAAAGGGTCCCGCAAGAGTGAGGGGTGAGGAAGAGGGGGTCCCACAGGAGGGGTGAGGGGTAAGGAGCTAGGGTGAGGGGTCCTGCAGGAGTGGGGGGAAGGAGCTAAGGGTGAGGTGTGAGGAGGAGGGTTCCTGTAGGAGTGAGGAGTAAGGAGCTAGGGGTGAGGAGAAGGGGTAAGGAGCTAAGGCTGAGGGGTCCTGCAGGAGTGAGGGGTGAGGGTTGAAGAGCTAGGGGTGAGGGATGAGAGGTAAGGAGCAGGGGTCCTTCAGGAGTGGGGGGTAAGGAGCTAGGGGTGAGGGGTGAGGAGGAGGGCATCCTGCAGGGATGAAGGGCAATGCTTCTGTGGCCCATCTCCAATGCCCTGGGATGTTCCAGGGCTCACGGGGTGAGGGCAGGGAAGATTCACATCTAAGCACCTGCTCCCCAGCTGCTGAAAGCCCTGTGGGTGGTCAGAGGGTGGTCTACTGCCAGGGACTGGCTGATGCAGTGGCCAAATGGTTCCAGCTGAGCCGTCTCAGTGCCAAAGCTCTTTCCTATGTCCCCTTCCCCACCATGTGTGGGCAGGGGTTGACAAAGGGCCCAGCAGCCCCACCCCAGGAGAGACAGAGAGGGTGTCCCCAGGGGCAGCGTCACCATGACATCGGGGACCGGCTCCAGGACAGGCGGGGTACTCTTCAGCATCTCCAAGGGGGGAAGCGTGTACAGGCTCTGCAGGCAGACCTGCAGGACCCTGGATTTGAGCGCGGGTTTGAAGTGGGGCCGCAGGTTGCTAAAAGAAACAGAAGATTCCAGACTTCTTTGCATACCCCGTGGTCCTGGGACAGTGGCTGGCACAGTGTAAATATAAAAGTAAGTCTGGGTCACAGCGTGGTGACTGGGGGGTGGGGCAGGGGGCTTCTGGGGAAATGGGACAGGTGGGGGCACTTGGTGGTCAGAATCTGTACTGAGCCCACCCGGTTCACTCTGCTCGCTTGAACTCCTTGACGATTGTGAGAAAACGCAGGGACTCTTTTGGGGTCCAGGTTAGGGCTGTGAGTAGGGTCAGATGTCAGGCAGTGACAAAGGTCGGGGCTTAGTCTGTGGCCAGGGTTAAGACTCAGAGGTGATGAGGCCAGGCCTCAGCACGTGACCGGGATCAGGGCTCAGCCTATGTTAATGAGCACATGGCATAGCAAATCCCACCATCCCAAGCCTTTGCCCATCTGCCCTGTGTTAGCCCCTGATACCAGCCCTGACCCCTCCCATCATCCCACAGGCAGACCCCTCTGGCCCAGGCTGTCCTCCTTCCTGGAGCTCAGGGACTTACCTCAGTCCCACAATGACCATTATGACCTTCTGCCGGGACAGTGTGGCTAGGAAGTTGGGCTCTCTCTGCAGGATGCTCTGGGAGGGTGGCAGAGGAGCAGCTGGTGTGGCAGCAGCCACCACCACACACCCCACCATGTATGCCCACAGGCAGGGCCAGGGCCACCTACTAGGAGACACTGGATGAGCTCTGGGATCTGGGTGAACTTGTAGTTCTGGGCACTGTGCTCCCACCTGAGAGCCTTGGTGAGCATGACTACCGATGTGAGGAAGCTCGTCATCAGGATGTTGTCCTGCCCCGCAAGACGGTGTGAGGGTGAGGTCAGCTGGGGCGCCAGCAGAGAGCTCCCCAAGGTCCACCCTGGCCAGGGTGCAAGCAGTACACATGCCAACATACACACGCAGTACGCACAGAACTCACAACACACACATGTGTGCAGCATACAGCACACGCACACTCTCTCATATGCACGTGTAAAGTACACAGTAGGTCTGACGATGAAGTTCGCCAACTCCTCCTAGAGAAGGTGCTACAGACCTCACTGCTGAATATCACTGCAGTCACCTTCAAAGTGCTCCCCTCTGGCTCGCTTCTGGCGACCACAGTGATATGGTGAACTTCATTGTTAGACCTCCTATACACATAACATCCAGCAAGCATCTGGCACACAGAGCATGCGTGCGCACACACAACACGCCCTCCTTACACACACTATGAACACCCCTATACCACCCTGCCTGGTGCCCTTGGGCACAGTCTCGCTCTTGGTCTGCACACTGTGCTAGTGCTGAGATCCAGATGTTGGCACACTTGAGTCCTCCCTCTAAAAGGAGGAGAGAGGGGAACCCCCACCCCAAGGCCCTGGGGCAGTGTGGGAGTGGGAGCTGCCCCCACCCCTCCAACCAGGGTGTCTGGATCCTGGTGGGCTCCCTGGGCACATCCTGCTCTACACATTGACTCCAGGACCCTGGTGGGCTCAGTGCCAGGCAGGTGAGGGGGAAGGGAGGTCTGAGTGACTCCCTAGGTGCAGACCCCCCCCCACACACCCAGTGCAGGGCTCACATGCTGGCTGCAGGAGAAATAGTACACCATCCTGGAGATGATGTTGTCTACCCAGGGCAGGATCTGCTCCCCAGCGCGCAGGGCTATCTGTCCGTAGCACAGCAGGGAGGTGCTGCTCACCCACCTCCAGTGCAGGTTGAGGTCCATCTGTGGCAGGGGCAGGGAGTGAGGGGACTCGCAGGGCTGCTGAGCTCTTGGGAGAGGCTTTGAGCCCTTTGCACAGTTCAGAATGGTAAACCAGCTATGTCCACACCCCAGAGGGGGTTCATGTACCAGGCCTGGTGCCAGCGCCTCCTTCCAGGAAGCCCCTCTATCCTGTGCCCTTCCCAGAACCCTCTGGTTCCCAGGTCAGCACATCCTCCTGGGTCAGGTACATAGGGGAGGCCTGGAGGCCTGGGCAGCACATGACCCAGGGGCTGTGGCAACTGCAGAGAAGGTTCACCTTCATCCAGCCTGGTCCCACAGAATAACCTCTTGGGATGGGGACTAGGCAGGGAAGGAGACCTCCATGTCAGCAATGAGTAAACCAAGGCTCAGAGACAGGAGTGGGTTCCCCAGGCCACAGTGGCCAGGGCCCAGGCCCCCTTGCCATGCTGCCCTGTCCAATGTTCTGTCTGGTTCTTTGTACCTGGCTTTCTGGGGACATGAGAGCTGACCGCAGGAACCTGGTACGGCCCACGTGCTCCAACACGGCCCACACCTCCTCCAGGTGCGAGGTAGACGTCCAGCCCACAGCAATCGCAATGCCCTGCAGCCAGGGGACCCTGTGAGCATGTCCTGAAGAGACAGTGTGGATGTTCCCAACCCTCCCAGCTGGGTCCTTCTACACCAGGGTAGGAGCAGGATGCAGCCCAGCAGATCTCAGTGATCCCTGCCAGCCAGCACCTGACAGGCACTTTGGTACTGTGAGTTGGGCAAGGTTAGGATGTGCTAGGAATCAGCACGGGGCTGGGACCATGGGGCCAGAGGGGCCCAAGGGTACCAGCCTACCTCTCGCTGGCTGGAGGTCCGGTGGGATGACTCCAGGAGGCAGGACAGGTGACTCTTCACCTGCTCAGTGTCATCACAGTCACAGAGGATCATCCCGTACAGCTGGAAGAGGAATGTCTAGGGCAAGAAGCCCAGGGCAGGATGGGTGCACGACCAGCCCATAGGCAGGGGACATGGGCTGGGGCCTCACCGCTAGCCATGTGTGCATGTCTGTGTGCAGCGCTGTGTGAAGCAGGGTGCATGCTTGTGCCCAGGGCTTCCTGCTGCTGCCCACTGCCCCCTCTGGGACCCTGGGACTGCCCTGGAGAGTGGGTTCCCCCAAGCCCAGTGTCTCCTGTGGGCTGGACCCAGCTCCTGGCTGCAGACTGGAGCCTGAGTCTAGTGCCTGGGATGCTGCCCTAGAGCACAGACCCTAGGCCCTGTCCCCTCAAGCACACCCAAGCCCCCCAGAGTGTCACTGTGCACCCCGCTGCTAGAGCCACCCTGGCCACACTGGATGTTGTAGGTTGACTCCCATCAGGCGCCCAGGCAGAGCTGCCACTGTGGGGATTGCAGTTGCCAGGGCATCTCCTGTTCCTTCCCACACCCAGAACCCTGTACCCCATGCAGTGACAGGCCTCCGTCTACCCAGCCTTCCCATGTGCCGGGCCTCCGGGAGGGGAAGGACCTGAGAGGCCACCAGCTGTGGGCTGCCCAGGCACTGACCTTCTTGAAGGCCTGCTGGGGGCACAGGTTCATGGACTTCAGAAGCTCTTGGATTTCAGTGCTGTGGGCGTTGAAGTCCTGTTCCTTTCCAGAGATCTATAGGCAGAGTGCACTGCATAGGGCACCAGCCCCCTGTCCCTGCCCACCCCAGGTCCAGAGTAGACGGTACATAGTAAGCAGCTGTGAGGAAAAGGCAGGGGCTGAAGTCCTACCAGTGGCCAGGGACTCATTCTTCCTTGAGATTAATGCCCCTCCCATGCCTCCCAGCAGGCCCCTGCACTTAGGACAGAGGCTAGAGCCAGCAAGCTCACATGGCCAGTAAGCCTGATTGACCTGCCCCTGCTGGCAACTCTTGGAAGGGCTGTCTACCCTTTTGCACTGCTGGGTGCAGACCCCAGGGCCCTTGTACAGGCTGTTCCCTCCCTAGCCCTTGGAGCAAGGTACCTCCCAGCTCTGAGCCCTGCTCTACTGCTGCAGCTCTCCTGTGTGTGTGTTCAGCACCCTACCTCTCTCTATCAGTCCCTGCCCCCAAAGAATCTGCCACTCAGAGTGGAGGGGCAGGCAGCCCCTCAGGAGACCAGAAATGAAGACTAGAGAAGAACACAGGAGAGGGGGCTTTCCAGGCACTAGCCATAGAACCCTCCTTGACCCCTGGCAGTAGTTCAGGCCTTCAGCAGGTCTTAGAGGGAAGCTCCCTACAGAGGACTGGGGCACAGGGAGCATGGACTGGGTGCTGGGGTCTGGCCACCCTCATGCCCAGTCCTGGCCTGAGGACAATCACAGGAAGCCTGAGCCAGGGGAACCCTGGGAATGAGTCAGTCCCCACTGCCCTGCCATCTCACAGGTCTGCCCAGAGGTGGGCCTATGGGCCTCCCGGGTCCTCCCCTTCTGGGGAGCAGCAGTGTCTTCCCTGACCCCTCACTCTCTCTGTCTCTTCCAGCAGAAAAGTCAGGGACTCTAGGGCCTGTGGTGACATGGGTGGACACCGGGGCCAATGGAACCAGCAGGACCTACCTGGCCCTGCTCTTCTAGGTGGCGGCAGATGCCCTCCAGCACCCTGTTCCTCTCCCAGACCAGCAAGGCCTTGATCCTGCTGGCCAGATCTCTCTCCCAGGACAGGGACTCTGCTGAGGACTCTCCCTTGAGCCCTGAGTCTGGGTTGTCTGCAGCGAAGAAGGAGAGAGGCAGTGTGGGCCTCTCCAGCCTGTGGGTGCTGGGGGCTCAAAGGAAAGACTGGGCTGCCCTGGGGACCCCACCCCCGCCAACTGATTTCCTTAAAATGAATGTGGTGAAAAAAGGTGAAAGCAAAGGGAACCTGAAAGCTCAGAAAGTAGAGGGCAGATGTGCCCCCCCACTGGGTGCCCAGATCCCAGGCCACAGTGGCAGCTCAAAGCAAGGGCACCATGCAGCTCATGGGGCTAGGGAGTGGGGACAGGTACCCAGCCCAGAGAGCAGGACATGCCCCCCACACAGGTCCTAAAACTTCAGACCACGGGGGGAAACAGGGCTGACCAGCAACGCCAAAGCAATTTCCCATCATTTAGAACAAAAGTCTCTGCCCTGCTCTTGCACCAAAATAAATGGCAGACAGTTTTGATACTTTCAGGGTAGAGAAGGTACCTCTAAATATGAAAACAAAGACAAAAAGCCAAGGGAAAAAAATCTTTCACAGTTAGCAACGTAAACTTCCTGGGGCCCACACTGTCTAACACACAATAAAAACTGAAAAAGTGATTCTACCTCTCAACAAGGGGTCAATGTGAAAGGCCTTTAGAAGTCACAGCAATCTTAAACTCAGGCAGAGGAGAGGGAGACAGCTCCAGGAAGAGGGAATCCTCTGGCCAATAATTAAATAAAAGACAGCCCACTCCGTCAATAATAAAAGAAAAGCAAGCTATTGAACAACAAGCCGAGACACAGACAGGGAAGAGTGTGAACAAAGTCAGTCTCTCACCCCAGGAGGCTGGCCACTCCCTCCTCCACGAAAAATCATTTAGCAACTAATAGGTCCCAAAATGGAAATAAGAAAGCCTGCCCCCAACTGCCCTGGTTAACAGAGTCAATGGCAGACAGGACTGAGGCCTGGCTTTATGAGCACAGCGGGTGGGAGTTCCCAGATTGTTGACAGGCTTCTTAACCTAGCTTCTGAATCAGGAAAGAGATGCTCAGAGGTGCAAAGCCTGCATCTTGTTGGAAATAGAAGTGGAGTTAAGGCTCTGGGTGGCAGCCCAAGACAAAGGCCACCTCCCAGAACCCTTGGACACTTGCGGTGAAGATGGGACCAAGGGCTCTGACCCACTATTGGCTAGGGTCATTCATTCATACATACATTCCATACACACTCGGCCATCTCCTCCTACCTGCAGGCCCTGGGGCCACAAGTCAGTGCAGGGTATGTGTTTGTGCTGTCCTCGAGTAGCTGTATGCTGCCTCCTCATGCCCCCCCACCCAAAGCACCAGAGCTCAACCTCTGAGTAACAGGTGATGCCACACCTGCCATCTCCTCGTAGAGGGTGCAGGCCCCAGTCCACTGCAGCCTTCCCACCTGCTCCCCCAGCAGCTCTGCGCCTGCTTTTTTGAATATAGGAGAGTCCCCTTCTAGCTGCCCTTCACTGGGTGGCAGATGCTAGGGTTGTGAGGATGGGGTGAGAGTAGAGGCCCCACAGCCAGCCTCGTCCTCTGGTCCAAGGTGAATCACAGAAGCTCTCTGGATGTTTCTGCCTCTCCACCTCCCCACCCCCCATATAATCATCAGGAGAAAGAGCCCAGAAACCAGGTCAAAGCATGGATGGACGTTGCCCCTCCTGCATGCAGCAGACATGGGCAGCCCCACACCCCAACCCTCACCATGTCCATGTGCAAAGCCATCCCAGGCCCAAGTTCAGGGCACCTTCCACAGCCTGGGTCTGCCCCTCTGCCCCCCAGCCTGCTCACCGGACTCCAGCTCTTGCTCTGTGAATTGTGAAGGGCTGGGCCTCCAGAAGGGCAAGTGGAGGCTATCGACGGGGGTTGCCATGGGCAGTGGTGCCTCCTAGGGAGATGGGTCCTGGGATGGAAAGGAAGCGTCACCTACCCATGCCAGGGCCTCTCACCACCATAAGGCAGCACAGGAGGGGCCCTGTGGGACCCGGGGAGGAGGGAAGGAGCAGTCTGCCAACCGGGGGCTGGTGCTCAAGCCCCTGCACTGGGGCTCTGTCCTGTCCCCCGACATTCACTACTCTCAGCCTGGATGGCAGGGACAGTAGTGTGTCAGGTGTGCCTGACCCTGGGCCTCTACCACCGAGCCCCACCTGCCCTCTCCCTCTGCGTCCCACAGGGCTCAGCTGGGCACTTTCCTCTCCTTGACCTTGGCCACTCCCTGAGCCATCCACACTTAGACCCAGCTTCCAGACATTAGGGGTCTCAGGGACCCTGTCAGCAGGCATCTTCTGGTTCAGCCAGTCTGGGTAGGGTCAGAATCTGCATTTCCAATGCGTGTCAGTGACTCTGCTGCCACATGGAGACCCACAGGTCTCTGAGCACCTGGACCCAGGTGGACAGCCTCTGAGTCACACATGCCCTTGGGATCCTGAGCACCCACCTGCCTGTCTGGTCAACCTCTTCAGGGCCCCAGGCCTAGGGGGAGCTCAGAAAGTTGGTAGCATTAACCGTGAGGCAGGTTGAGGAGACCAGTGCCCACCTGGACCTCAGTCCCAGATGTTCCAGTGCTCCTGTCCCTTCCAGAACTGTACACCAGCACCTCCTATTCCCCACCTTAGCCTAACGTGCCACTTCTGTCCTTCACATGGCATGGTCCTGGGGGATAACCCCTCATGGCCACACTCAGTCTTGGAGTCGGCTGCTTCACCCAGGCCTTTCCTGGACTCACCCTCCCTGGCCCCCAGTGGCCTCTGCTCACAGTGTGTGGCAGCAGCCTCTTGAGAGCACCTCAGCTGTGGATGAAACCCAGAGACCTGTCTCCACAGAAACCAGGCACAGGAGCCAGTTGGGGCTTGTTCAAGTATTTGGAGGAGAAGGTTTTCTCCTGAGGTTGGGCCCCACTTCCCACAAACTGATCCCTCAAATTTTTTCACAGAGGTGGCAAAAGGCATACTCAAACCATTCTATTCCAAACCTGGGGTGGATGTGACTGTGATAATGAGTCCTGGGGGAGGGGATGGGAGGCTGCAGGAAATCTAAAGTCAGAGAACCTGATCTCAAACCCAAACCCACCTAAGGCAAACAAGGGTCAAAGGCAATAACTGGGCCAGAGAATGCAGAGGTCACCTGGGGCAGGACCCCCAGGTTCCCACAACACACCACTGCCTCCTTATGTCCTCACAGCCCCCTCCCCCTGGGGTGCCCCACCTCACCTCTCTGCCCTAGTCCAGCCAGACCCTGGACCAGCTGTCACCTCCCCAAATGCAGACTGACTTCCCCTGAGCACCTATCCAGTTCCTGCCTCAGAAGGGGCCCCCCAGCCTCCTCAGCCCCTCCCCTGGCTCCCCTTACCTTGTGCCCAGCCTCAGCGTCCCTCCCTGACTCCCGCAAGGCCACAGGACCTACTTTTCAGTTCTTTGAAGGAAGGCTCATTGGCCCCACCCAACCTCTGCTTGAGCCCTCTGTCCTCCCTCCTGGAACTCACCCGCCTGGTCACCCTATCACCTTTAACCTGCTAGCCCCTGCCCTGCCCACTGACCCAGATGAACCAAAGAAAACATGCACACACCAAAAGGACAAAGATTGTTCCAGAGCCCATAAAGACAGCTGCCAGCAAGACAGCACTTCCCCAGGACGAGGCAGACCATCAGAGACCAGCCCCCCACCCCAAGGAGCATGCCACTGGGCTGTGAATCCCACTTGTAGGAATTTAACCCATGGGGAAACTCGAAACCCTTACAGACGCCCTACCTAAGGACACTTCACAGGTTTAAAGTAGCCACACAAACACAGAGCAAGAAAGGGTGCTGGCCAGACATCTCGGCTTGTGCTGCAGACTAAGGACTCAGGAAGAGCTCAGGCTCCTAGGGCACGAAAGAGTCAAAAGAGTCTGATTTAAACGGAAGGGTGACTCTGGGAGTTGGGATTACAGGTGATGTATTTTCTGAATCCTTTCCAACTTTTCCAATACATCTGAAATGGGCATGGATTGCCCTTATTAGAAAAGAAAATGCTTATTTAAACCCAAAAATAGTGTGAGGTTTTTTAAAAAACAGGTTAGAAAAAGACAAATCAGCAAACACTACCTTTGGCCCTGAGGAGGGAGAAAGTGGAGGGGGTGCCAGGCAGGTGCGGCCAGGCCCACAGAGCTGGGTGGCCTTGGGAAGCCTGAGGAGGAGATAGCCGTCCTCTCCCCTCTTGGCTTGGGGAAAACTTGCTGAGGACTCTGGGCTCTCTCGGGATGTCACCAGCGGTTAGCAGTCATAGCTGTGTGGGACCTGAGGAGAATTCACACCAGGCTGGGCCCAGCCAGACAGGAGCTGCCTCCAGGCACTGGGAGGTGTGAGGAGGTCCCCACAGAGAGGAGAGCTGCTATCACACTTGGCTTCTGGGGAAACTTCCACCCCCCCACCCATCCACCTTCAAGGAGCAGTTGTTTGGGAGGCTCTGAAAGTTGAAATGCCAGGGGAGGACATGAGCTGGGGTCCCAAGGAGCAACTGGGGTCACCACCCAAATCCCCCACCAGACAGCAACGGAAGGGCATCACTGTCAGGTAGTGTGTGGGACTGGGTTCCAAAGGGGCCTCTTCTCTGCCACCAGTACTAGGGAAGTGTTTTGGGAGGATCACTGAGCCCTTGCTGTGGTATCTGGTCCTTGGCCACAGGGGACAGATTTTGAGGTTCCCTGAGAGGAACTTCGTGGACCAGTCCTTCGTGGACCAGGTCTCTCCTAGGGAGACAAGGGATAGTCATTGGCCAGGGGGGAGGGTATGTACCTCCCCAAAGAGAGACGCCTCTGGGAGGCAGCAAATCACTGTGTCTGGGGTCAGTGGGGACTGAGCCCTGAGGAAGCCTAGCCTGAGCCCGGGGGACTTGGCTGCTTCCAACAGCCACTGCCTGGAGAGTTCCGTCCTCAACTGACTCTGAGGACAGTTGAGGGAACCTCTGAGCATCTGTGGCCACAAGGCAGAGAAGGAAAGCAAGGGGGCCACTGTGCCCTGGTGCCCACAGGGGCCCTGAGAGAGCTGGACCCACAGCTTGTCTGAGGACAGCCCCAGGAAGGGCTCCATAGAGGGGCTCCTATGCTGAGAGACCCTCGGCCACTCCCAACTGCCACCAGAAAGAGGCGCATTTATTCCACGGGTTTGGCTAGTGAGAAGTCAGGGAGGGACTGTGCCTTCCTGGAGCCCCTGTTCCAAGGCTGTGTGACACCTGAGAGCAGAGGAACATAAAACCTATATAGAGGCCACAGGGATGCAGCCTCCACTCAGGACTCACTGTCCCAGGGTGTCTTTAGTGGGACTCTCCCTGGTGCCCAGCAGTGGAAAAGTTGGGGGTGAGGCTAAGTCAACTGCCATCAGCAGTCTGAAACATCACCAGCAAATCCTTCTCCCGCCACACTGGGGACACTGTGGAAATAGCAGCCTGTGGCTGGGGAGGGTGCACCCCTCAGGGCTGGCAGTGGCCCCCAAGCTAGGACAGAGCCACTGCACTGCAGCTCACACCTGAGTCTTCTTCAAACATCCTGAAGGAACACCTTCCCTGAGGGTCCTCTGTGGGTGGATAGGTTTTTATTTTTTAAAGTGCTCTCCTCTGAGACATGCTTAGCACCACCAACCACCTGGGCCGGCATGGAGGCTTCTTTCTCAGAGAATAGCTCAGCTTTGCAACTGGAGTCAGAAGGGAATTCTGAGGGAATTTCTGACTAGCTGTGTGGCCCTCTGCTTCTTGGGGCAGAGAAAATCCAGAGGCAGGAACTGCTGAGATGAAGAGGGCTGACCTCCATAGGCAGCAGGGGCCAGCCACAGACAGCACCCCACATCTAGGCCGGAGCTTCACCTGTGCACAGGATTTAGGGGCTGGCGGCAGAGGAGGGAACTGAGAAGACAGTGATGGGGGAAGAGGTGTTTGGTGGGGAGGGCCCCCCCAGAGGGCCTCATGCTAACAGTTACCCCTGGACCTGGAAAGATGATGGGAGGGGTCTTGCTAAGGGTGTGGGGCTGAGACAAGGGCTTAGGGACCCTGAGCATGGAGGGGACAGAGTCCACCCTGATTGGGGTCAGCCATTGCTCCAACCAGGGTCTAAGGGGCAGTTCTTAGCAGAGATCATGGGTGTAAACACATCTTTGGTTTGTGGGGTGACCAACACGCCTGTGGTGTGGCCAACACACTCTAGTTTCAGGGAAAGTGACCAAGAGGGCTGAAGAAAGCTGGGGGACAGCCCTCAAGTGGGGACAGAGCATAGAACCTGGCTGCAGAGTAAGCCAAGGAGAGTCTTGTGGTCCCTGGCTTGTCTGAGGAAGGAAATAATTCTCGGGGAAATAATTCAAGAGCACCAGGAAGAAATGACTAGTGGGGCACCGTGGGTGTGGACGGGGCACGATGTCACCATTTTAACAGAAGGCATTTAGATGCCTGTTTCCAGAAGTTTGGTCAAGGGCACAGCAGAATGTGATGCAATGGAGGGAGGAAGGGTGGGGAAGGGATGAGGCTGGGTGGAGTGTGTGGGGCCTGGGACAGAGACCTAGCAGGGGTCTCTGGGGGGTGGGGTGAGCCAGCAGGAAGAGCAGGCTGGAGGGGGGCGGGGGGCGGGGGTTGTGAAACTGGAGCAGGTGTTCAGCCGCACAAGGACCGCGGTGTCCAGGCCAGGAACTGAGCCCCGGGAGGAGGGAGCAAAGACAGGTTGGGAGTCAGGAAGAGGCCAAGAGAAGGTCTGGGACTGCAGTGACTGTAGGTCTGTGGTCCCGCATGCCCTCTTGGTCTGGGAAAGGGCTCCCAGTGAGAAGGCCTGGCTGCCTGCCGAGTTCTCATGTCCTCAGAACTATTGTTTTCATTCCTCAGTGGGGACCCATCACTACTGGAAAACCCCAAGTGGGGTATATAGAAATCTAGATTTACCACTAAAGACAGGAAGGCATGGTCCCCATGTCCTGGTCTGGGTAGGCCCTGGGCAGCCTGGGATGCCTGAGCTGCTTACTTCACAAAGGGGATATCAGGCTCAGAGAGGGGTTCACTGTGCCTGAGGCCATATGCTGCGTTTGTGGTGGATGACCTGTGCATTTTACCTGCCCCTTGTCCACACGTGGGGCTGGTGGGTTGAGGAGCAGGACGTCAGGGGTAGCATGGAACTTGTGCCTGCAGGACAGACCCCTTTCTAGTGGGGAGACAGGCTGGGAGAGATTGGCTCCCAGTCTCTGAGCCTGCTGCAGCCCACAGCTCCTGGTGTCTGCCTGTCACCAACTGACTCATTTCTTCAGTATGGAATAATTGAGCACCCAGAATGTTCTGTCCCCCAACAACTTGGGAAAGAGAGAAAAAGATGAGATGAAGGCAGTCTTCACCTCTAGGGGCTCATAGCCCAGTTGGGAAGACAGACCTGAATAGAGAGAGCCATTCAAAAAGGCAAGAGCCTGATGGCGACAGGCAGTTTCTGCCTGGGAGAATCCAGGCAGGCCTCGGGGAGGAAGGGGCATTTGACCTGGGGCTTGACGTACAGGCGTTCACTAAGTAGTGAGGAAAGAAAGGTACCATAGCTTAGGGAACAGTGTACAAAGGCCTAGAGTGGGAAGGGTCCAGCAAACTCAGAGGGCAGGTATTGATGTGGCCCAGCATGGGGAAAGCAATGTGTTTGCAAGGGAGGCCCATGAAGCTTATGTGGCAGGGAAGTGGGTAGGTGTCCATTTGTAAGTTCTTTAAAAATGCAGGACTCAAGAGTTTAGGTTTTATCTTAAAGCAAAAGGAAGACTTCTGAAGTTTCAAAGCAGTACAGTGGGAAATGCCACACTGGGGATAACCATGGGAAGAACCCATGGACAAGGAGACAAAAGAAGGCCGAGCCAGGCAGGAGGGTCAGGCCACCTCACTTCCTTCCACTTGATGCGGCCAGTCACTCAGTGGTCACGGCGGCATCCATCTGGCCCAGGCTGAGAAGCAGTCCCATCAAACCCTGCACTCTCCCTGGGAGTGCCTGCGTCTCATCCCACCTCACCCTGCACACCACCTGCTGTCCTTCTTGCCCCTTCCTTCCTAATTCTGGGTCCCCAAAGCCCCAGGGCTGGGCAGGCAGGAAGGGAGTGGGGCCTGGTCAATGGGATGGAGGTGGGAGGGTGGGGTCAAGGCATCGGCGCCCTGGGCCTGGTGGGGGCCCTTCGTCTAGCCAGTCTTTGCAGCAGTGACTTCCTGAGCCCTATGGTGGCCCCATTGTGCCAGGCGTGACCTGTAACATTTAGTAAACGCTGCTGGCTCTGCGTTTGGGCTGGGAGTTTGGGCTCAAAGGCCACTCCTCCCCCACATGTCATGTGGCCTGTGTTTCCCTACCTGTGAAATAGCACCTACTGCAAATGGCGGTGATGAAGATGGAGCATTCATTTGAAAAGTGCTCAGATCCAGTCATAGAAAAACCATGGCATAAAGGCAACAGCATACGAGGAACATGGCTTTAACATGAATCCCAGATGTGCTAGGGGGAAGTCGGGGGAACAGGGAGGAGGTGCAGGGGGCGCTGCCCTTAGGTTGGGCCATGGGGGAATGGTGTCCGAAGCCAGGACATTACTTGGAGACAGACAGAAGCTAGGTGTGCACAGCTGGGGCCTGGATGCTGGACGGAGGATCTGTAGGAAGAAGAGCAGGGCAGAGGGCTGGGAGGAGCTGGACAGGCACCTTAGACTGTGGCGTCATGGTGGGCTCTGGGCAGGGGAACAGCATGGCCTAAGGCTTTTTGCAGATGGTTTCTTTTCCCCACATTCCTTCTGCCTTGATGCATGCAACAAATCTAAAACAAGCACCCCCAGCCTGATGCCTGATGCAGCGGGGCACCAGAGTGCAGGGGACAGCTGCCTATTAGGGCCTGCCACCTGGTTGCCTTCTGCAGGCCTGTCCCTGCTCTGAGCTGCCAGGGTGCTCACCAAGGCTCTAATCACACACCCAAGAGCAGAGTTGGCTGTGGGACTCAGGGCAGACACACAGCCACTCTCAGGATGTCCACTCTGAGATGGGGCCACAGTGCCAGCCTGCTCTTGCCCCTGCTAACCACGGGGTCTCAGTGAGTCCCCACCACAGTCAACCAGCTTCCCATGGCCTAGCTGGAGAAGGGGGTCCTGGCCCAGGAGGGGAGGGGAAGGGAGAGCTAAGGGGACTGGGGGCTGGTGGAGAGACTCAGGAGCCCTGCTGAGGAGCGTGGAGGGTCCCAGGGACCAGCCCGGACCTGCCCCACCACTGTCTGCCAGGGAGAGCCCACCAGGATGGGCACAGAGCACATGGATCCCTGATGAGATGAGGGTCCTCACAGGCTGAAGTAGTGAATGAAAGGCCCAAGACACCCTGGAAATGTGCCTGACACTCAGTAGGCACTTGGTGAAGTGAGTGCTGGCAGCTTCCTCCAGGGCAAGATTGCACCCACATCAGCTGAGGAGGGAGTGGGGGCACTGAGACCCCTTCCAGCAAGGGAAGGCTGGGGTCAGGGAGCAGGGACAGGAGGCACCCTTGTCTGGTTCTGCCCTTCCAGCTGCTGAACCCCAGGAAATTCCCTGCCCAGCTTGTTTTGTCCCTGCCTGGGGCACCAGAAATCAGAGGAAAGGGGATGCATCATGGTGCCCTGTTCCCCACTTGCTAAGGCCCTTCTCCAGGGAGCCCCTGGGCTCTCCCTTCTTCACCCACTAGCAGGAGAAGCTCAGATCCTACAGCAGAGTGGACCTGGGGTCTCAGTGCAGCTCAGTGGGTGACATGTGTGGAGAGCACCTACCAGGCCCTGGCCCTCGAGGCTTCCAGGAGATGAGGTGTAGAGGACATCAAGGACCAGATGACCTCTGAGCAAGAAGATTTGCACCTGGGGGTGGACCCTTGGGCAATTAGTCCACAGGTGTTCGTTGGGGAGAAAGAGCCCGCACCCATGGCGACCCTTAGGCACATAGTCACTGTCTAATGCTCCCCTCACCCGCCTTGTATCATCTCAATAAAAGGCTACTGCAGAGGTTGCTCGGGGCTACCCTGCAATCAAGGTTAGCCCACCTCCTGCAAGCTTGTACTTCTAATCCACATCAGGCCTGGTTCCTTCCTGCGAAGATGGAGACCAGGGCCATAGGGACTGTGACATCTGGCGTATCTGGCAGGATCCAGCAGGACACAACAGGACACCAGGGACATGGAACAAAGGGGAAAGTGACACTGGGAAGTAAGTGAGGCCTTACAGACAGTGGGAGGAAGTCCAAAGGGAAACTCCACTCAGGGCCAGTGGGGCCTTTGGCCAATCTAGAATCTAGGGAACCTCACTCAGAATAAGTGAGGTCTTTGATAAATAAGCAAAGACATTTAGAGAAAATAATGGGTAGCTTCCTGTTTGGGGAACTGTGAAAATTAGAAACTGAGGAAGAAGGTGATGTTCAAGCAGAATTTGAAAGTGAGGAGAATAGTGAGGTTCAGTGGGAATCTGGACCTAAGGAGAACTGGGAATCAAGAGCATATGCTACAGACACAAATAGGCAAGGAATTACCTCTGTGGCCAGTATGGCTGCTCAGATCAAACAATTGGAAGACCGGGTAAATAGTCTCACTGTCAGAAATGCTAACTTAGAGCACCAATATTGCCCTCAGCGCCTCCCTATGTAAAGGAACTGCCTGTTACTTCTGTTATGGAGGCTGTGCTAGAAGGGCGTAAAACTGGTGACTTTAAGTGGGAAGACACTTTGGGGCTCTTTCCCGTCATGGTCACTGATACTCCTCCTGATCCGCAACACCCTCAAGGGGGGCAGCGTTTTGATCACCATATGATCACCTTTGTAGTTCTGAAAGATTTGAAATAGGCTGTAGCACAAAATGGTATGCAATCCCCGTTTTCTCGAGATCTATTACAGGGGCTTGCACAAGAGCAGCGGCTCATTCCTTATGACTGGGACACGATAGCCAGAACTGTTCTTGAGTCTGGACAGTATTTACAGTTCAAAACCTGGTGGAAGGAGGAGGCTGACCTAATGAGTCACCAAAACCAGCAGGGAGGAGTCCCTATAACATCAGAAGAGGTGACTGGGTCTGGTCAGTGGCTGGGGATTCCCAGCCAACTTCAGTACGATGACATAGCCATAGTCCAGACAAGGCTGTGTTGTCTTAGGGCCTGGGAAAAGGTTCAGGCTCCTGGAGTTATCTCTAAATCTTTTATTAAGATAATGCCACCAGAGAATGAACCTTATACAGACTTCCTAGCCTGATTAAAAACTGCAGTCGATAAGGCTGTTGCCCCACTGGAGCTCAGAGACATGCTTTTTCAAACGTTAGCATTTGAGAATGCTAACTCTTGAGTGTCAAAAGGCCTTGTGACCATTGAGAGCACAAAACTCTCCCTCAGAAGAATATATACAGGCATGTGCTGATGTAGGAATGGAATCCCACAAGGTTAATTTGCTTGCTGCTGCTTTAAAAGAAAGGGTCAGTCCATACCGTCCTAGATGTCATAACTGCGGAAAATTGGGACATAAGAGAAAAAAGTGTTGGAAAGGCAAGATCTATAGAAAAAACAATGAACAAAAGACTTATAGCAAATGGAAACCCTCTGGGTTGTGTCCCAGGTGCAAGAAAGCACCCCATTGGGAAAGTGAGTGCCACTCTCAGTTTGATAAAAAAGGAACACGTTTCCTGCAGGAAAACACTTTACTGCAAAGAATATGGGTCTGAGAATGTTCTCATTCACCAGCAGCTTCACTCTGTTCAGTCTCTGTTCAGGGTTGCTTTGGACTCACCAACATATGATAATGTCCTTTTGCTTCCCAGCACGGGACCAAAAGAATTGAGAACAGGAATGTGTGGCCCTCTGCCCCCAGGTACTGTTGGATTATTGCTCTGAAAAAGCGAATTAGCATCTCAGGGAATGTTTGTCCACACAGGTGTTATTGATGGTAATTACTTAGGGGAAATACAGATCATGATCTCGGTAAACCAACCAACTCAAATTTTTGGCCGGACAAAAGATTGCTCAATCGCTACTCTTGCTGTGCATTAAGTTACAAGGTACTGGGGGAAAATATACTGGTGAGTGTGGTAACACAAGCCACATTTTCTGGCAAACATATGTTGATAAGAGTAGGCCTCAGTTGACTCTTACCCGGAAGGATAAAACCTTTACTTGTCTGTTAGACACGGGCGCCGATGTTTCGGTTATGGCTCTAAATCAGTGGCCTGGGGAATGGCCAAAACAAGTTGTTGATATTACCTTTGTTGGCATTGGAACTCTAGATTCAATCTTTCAGAGTATTTTGCCTTTGCCCTGCTTGGGGCTGGATAAGCAGAATGCTCAAATCTGACCACGTATAGCCGACATCGCTATTAACCTATGGAGTTGTGATTTGCTCCGGCAATGGAACGCTGTGATAACCATACCATCCCCTCATGTTGATTCCTTGCAAATGTCAAATTTAGCATAGAGGCCACTGCCCTGAAATGCTCTCAGGTTATCCTGGAAGAGTAGTGATCAGTGTGGGTGGAGCAGCAGCCGTTAACCATGGAACAACTGGATGCTTTAAAACTAGTAGTGCAGGAACAATTGCAGCAAGGGCATATCGAGCCCTCTACCAGCCCTTGGAATTCTCCTATTTTTGTGATAAGAAAGAAATCAGGCAATTGAATGCTCACTGACTTTCGCAAAGTTAATGAAACTATTATACCCATGGGACCCCTGCAATTAGGACTTCCTTTACCCTCTTTGACTCTTTCCAATCGGTATTTGTATGTTATTGACTTAAAGGATTTTTTTTTTTTACCTGCATATACCTGCATCCTGAAGACCAACCACATTTTGCTTTTTCTGTTCCTATCTATAATCAGCAGAAGCCTCCCAAGCGTTACCCCTGGAAAGTTCTGCCACAAGGTATGTTGAATAGTCCTACACTGTGTCAACAGTTTGTCGATCAACCATTACAGATTCTTAGAAGGAGATACTCTACCACCTACGTTATTCATTATATGGATGACATCTTATTGGCACATCAGAGTTTGAGATACTTTCTCTCATTTCTCTTGGGCTACTGCTTTACTGAGAGAAAGGACTCACCATGTCATTCAACATTTGTTAGAGTGCTTTAATATTATGGTCTCCCTAAATCTATTAAAACTGATAATGCACCTTCTTGTTCTACTCACAAATTAAATACTTTCCTATCTTTTTGGAATATTCAATTATAGTATTCCTCACAATTCCCAAGGACAAGCCATTATTGAGCGACATCATAAAACATTGAAAGACATGTTAGATAAACAGAGAGGGGAGAGGATCTCCTCCCCTTGACTAATAGTCCTCGGGATATGCTCACTGGAGCTCTTTTCACTCTCAATTTTCTGAATCTCAGCAACGACGGACAGACAGCTGCAGAAGGCCATTGGACAGCTCTCATTCATTCACCATCCTCCCAAATACAACGACCTATTTTTTATAGAAAACCTGACATGTCAGAGTGGAAGCCTGGTTACATACTGCATTGGGGTCAAGGTTTTGCCCATATTATTACAGAACATCAAGAGAAGCAGTGGTTACCAGCCTGCTGGATTAAGCCTCAACACGAGCAGGAAACCTGGCCAGCACTTCATCAAATTTGTTTTCACTAACTTTCCTTTTATTCACAGGACCCTGATTTTTGGAGCCTAGGTAATTTCATAATAGAGAAACCCTGGATCAATCTCCTCTGTGGGACCTCCAGCTGCCTCTCCCATATCACCGCCCATCATCAGCAGGAAGCAGTTAAGAGCGGTCAGCGTCCTGTTTCCCTAAGAGGCAGTTGGAGCTTCTATGCAGAGTGGGAAGATTGATACAGGATTTCATTATTTTGGGCTGAATACCAAGCCCCAGGTAAGCTTAGTATGGATCTTCTAAACCTTTGAAGGTTATGACAACAAAGACCTCAAACAGCAGGCTTCATGGTAACGGTTATACTGGTATCGGCCAAGGTAAGAGAATTTCACTTGTTGGATTTATATCTGTTTCAGCTGGGCACCTGATCTTTACTTAAAGTTATACTGCTCTTTGGAAAGGGTCTGAGTTCGGTACAGACCTTTCCCTACCTAACATAACTTTGGGTGGTGGTTAATACTTCCCATGGAAGCGTCATGGGCCTATGGGTCAGCCCGTAGCACGTAGTTGGGTGGTGATCAGCACAAAGCGGACAGGTTTTCCCCTATGCCTAGTTTGGCTAAAATAGTTTCCCTTATACCCGGATTAGTTCCATTGGTGTAATTCTGTTATACTCACACACCCTTTTGTTTCCTTTACTTAGCAGGAAGGAAAGCTCCTCGGTGAGAACGGCTGAAATAACCAACAACAGATTTTCTCCCTTGCCTATCCAGAAATGTCTTTAATACATGAGACGGGGGAAACGTAGGGGACGCCAAGAGCCTGACGACCTTTGAGCAAGATGATTTGCAGCTGGGGGTGGACCCTCGGGCAATTCGTCCGCAGGTGTTCGTTGGGGAGAAAGAGCCGGAGCCCAGGGTGATCCTTAGGCCCGCAGTCATTGTCTAATGCTCCCCTCACCTGTCTTGTGCTGTCTTAATAAAAGGCTACTGCGGAGATTGCTCGGGGCTACCCTGCAATCAAGGTTAGCCCACCTCCTGCAAGCTTGTACTTCTAACCCGCGTCAGGCCTGCTTCCTTCCTGTGGAGATGGAGACCAGGGCCATAGGGGCTGCGACAGTGAGGGATAGACAGGAAAGAAGGAAGAACTGAAAGGGCTGGGTGCCCCGACTCCGAGGCTTCTTGGCTGCAGCTCAGGGGACTGGCCAGGCCAGGTTTGTGTCTTTGCCCATGTGGGGGCTCTCCCTGCTACCAGTCTGGCTCACCCCAGAACCCTGGAAAATGGGCTCTGTCTTACTCTTCTGGCACTCTGCTGTTCTCAGGAACATCTGCTGAAGGAGAGGGCGGACAGATGGATGGAGGGAGGGGCAGTAAGCAGAAGGAGCCATGGAGGCTGGATGCGGGGGAGGCTCAGAGTCTGGAGCACATGTGGCTGGCGGGGGCAGCAGAGGAAGGACACACCCAGGCTCTGCTCAGGCCAGGCCAGAGCTGTGTACAGACAGTCAAAGAGGTTCCAGTTTCCAGAGAAAAAACCCTGTCAGCCCTGGGTTGCTTTGCCTGGCTGGCCGGCTCTCAGAGACCAAGTTAGGCTGAACAAGTGCTGTCCTACCCAGGCCACCTCCTGTCTCAGCTCCTGGGGTTGGTCTGCCGTGTCACCCTCTCTGTGCACAGTATGATGACCCCAGCTAATGCCCCACCCAGTGAGCAGGAGCCCGCAGCAGGTCCACACCAAGGGGCCTAAGCACTGCAGGAAACATCCCTACAGGAAGCCAGGGCAGGGAAGATGTCCCTCAGCTGGTGCAGAAGTGGCCATGGCCTGCATGCCACATCTTGGCAAAGGGGCTACTAGATACCCTCCCTGCAAGGATGGAGAGATGCCTTAGGCAGCAGAGACTTGCTCTAAGGAGGGAGTGGAAGGCAGCCAGCTGGGCTCCCTGAGTCCTCCAGGAACCGTGAGCGTGTGTGTGGCGGGGTGGGATCCATGCGGTGTGTGGTATCTGGTTTGCTCACACGCTCTAGGGCTCTCCTATCCTGTGGTCACTGCTCTTTCTGGTGATGACCCTCCCATCCTGGTGCACTCTTTAGGGGGATGTCCCAGCTACAGTCCGTGCCCCCAGGAAGGGAACAGGACACAGACCTCCAAGCTTTTTTGTGGTGGTCCTGCCCTCTGAGCTTCCCTGTTCCCAGGCCCTGGCCTCCCCCCCAGGTCTCTGACTCAGCTGTGTGCAACATCCTGGCCTGGCTGGGTCAGAAGGATGACCTGGGGTGGGTGGACGGACCCTCCTCCAGGCCCCTGGGCCTCCCCTGGGCCCCTAGCTGCTTTCCAAGTTTGGCCTCTACTGGCACCCAAGCCGCTTGACAACCCTTTCTAAAGCAGACACAAGCGTGCCCCTAGCTGCTGCCACCCAGGGGTCCTCTGCCAGCCTGCCCATCCATGCCTGCCTGTAGGCCCAGCCCTGATACAACAAAGAAAAGTGGCTTGAGTTGAGAGCCTGGGCACACACAGGCTTTATGGCCATGGCTGCCAAAGTCAGAGGTGACTGAGAGGTGAGCCAGGAGTGCCAACTGTGTCTGCTCGCCTAGAATTCCAACCAGCTGCAGCTAACCCTCCGGGCTGTAATGTCTTAAATAAATACATGTTTTTCTCATATAACCAGAAGTCTGGAATGAGCAGTCCAGGGCTGATTTGGAAGCTCCATGCTTCACAAAGACCCTACCTCCCTCTGTCTTCTTAATATATGCGTGGGTTTTTTTTTTTCCCCTTCTTCTTGCCTCCAAGATGTCTGTTTTACCTCCAACCCTCACATCACCACTCCAGGCAGTAGGAAGGGAGAAAGAGTCTGTGTCAGCTGAAAACAAAAGCTTTCCTGTAAGCTCTGCTCAGTGGGCTTCTTATCCTTGTTGGTAAGAAATGGGCCACATGGCTAGAGAGGCCTGGGGGGTGTGGGGGCTTGCAGTGAGGAGGGAGAGGTATGGTGCCAGAAATGCGGGTGGTAGGGTCTGTCAGAGGTGCTGAGAAGGTGGACAGGAGGGTCTGTCAGAGGTGGACGGTATCATGCACGGTGATTCTCTTTTCCAGTGGCAGTAAGGAGCCAGTGGGAGCCACGGCAGGAGAGAGGGCAGGTATTTCCCCTCCTGGCAGCCCTTTCACCCCCTTGCTTCCCCAGGGCTTGACAATCATGTGACGATTTCTTCATCTCTTCCTTGGGCTGCCTCTCCAAGAGAGGAATTGTACCCACCCATCAGCCAGGAGCCTGCAGAAGGACCAGCTCACCTTGGGTGAAGCTCCCTCTGCTTCCCCAAACCTCAGGCCAGTCCCTCAACCCCAAGACCGGGATCCTTTCCACAGCATCCCTGGCCCCGGGGACCCAGCCTCTTGTTGGTTACCTCCAAGGAGGAGGGGATCCCTGCATCCATGGCCGTGTGCAGAAGGCAGGGTGGGTGTGATGCCCAACCCCACAGTGCCCACCCCTGGCAGTGATTAATGGAAATAGCTCCCCAAGGCCACAGAGAGATGCCTTTCCAAGCCCTTCCTACATGGATGGGGTGGACATGGGCAGCTCTCCAGAGTCCGCATTGGCATGGAGGAGACATTAGACAGGAAAGTGTGATGCCGAGAGGGCAACCACTGCCCAGGTTCACCCAGTGGAGGAGTTGGGTTGTAGCTCTGCTCAAATCCAAGGGCAGCAGAGGTAGGACCCACTTGCCAGCCCGGGCCCATCCCATCCCACCAACCCTGCCTGTCCCCAGAGCATTCAAACAGGGTAGGGCCCCCAGGAGGGGCTGCTGGCACAGGGGGCACAGGGCTGTGGGGTGGGGAGGGAGGTTCCGTGTGTCCCAGCCGCGTGGCCCTCACTGGTGTGCCCCCTTGCTGGGCAGGCAGGACTGGGCTGCAGGCGCCTTCCTTTCTTTTCCTTTTCCCCTGTTGTACTGTCTTTGGTTTTGCTATTAGGGTAATATTAGCTTCATACAATGAAACAGGATGTGTTCCTTCCTCTTCTATTTTCTGGAGCAGATTGTGTAGAATTGGTATTAGTTCTTCTTTAAACATTTGGGAGAATTCTCCAGTGAAACCATATGGGTCTGCAGATTTCTGTTTTGGGTGTTTTAAAGTTACAAGCTGGTTTTGATCTCCTACTGGTTACTTCATTAGTTAATATGTAAAAAAATCCTTGACACATGTCTACTTCACATTTGAATGAATCCTGACTTTACTTTTTAAAAAATGTTTCCTCTAACATCTCTCTCCCAGGCTCAGAGCAGACTGATTCCTGCATCCTGCACGGTGGTCCCTGTGAGGGCCTGCTGTGGGCGTTTCCCCCACTCAGGGGTGCGAGTGGGGCAGAGCCAGGTGCTGGTAGGGCTCTGCAGCAGCACCCAGGATGGCTCTCTCAGCACCTGGCTTGTGCTGTGTGCCTGTGTCCAGGGAAACCTGCTCTTCTTCACATGTGTGGAAGCCACTGGGGCAGGCCAGGCTGTGGACACTGTGCGTACCCCTGGCATGTGGCCTGGCGTCACCACACAGCCTGGTCTCCACGAGGGTGACCAGGGGTGAGTGGAGGACAAAGGTGGAAGGTGGTTTCTCCCTCAGAGGCCCCTAGCAGGTCGGGGGTCTGCCACCACCCAGAGATGATCCCTGATGTGAGTGGTGCCCTGGGAGGAGTGGGCAGAAGAGAGGGGGAGGCTCCTGCCTGCAGAGGGCACCTGGTCCAGCGGAGGTCCCCACCTCAGGCTTGCTGCCCTGCTGCCAGGAGGAAGGCCCCTGGTGTGCCCTGGGTTGCTCTTGGACTTGGTCTTTGTGAAGCTGAATCTGGGGTTCAACTAATTGGAAAATAAGAAGGGCCCCCCACCCACTGTCCCAGCCTGAGACACCCACACAGGTGTCTGTCCTTCCCCTCTCTGTCCCCGTGGAAGCTGCTCCAGGGACGTTACTTCAAGGAGTACAGGGGCAGAGTCAGGGCAAGCCTGAGCTGGGGCAGCAAGCCAACAGGAGACTGGTCCTCTGTCCTTCCTCGGCTTCAGTTTCCCCTCTGATCTCTGCTTTCCTTCCCCCCACACAGGCAAAGGGGGAGAGCAGGGCCAGTAACAGTTCTCTTTTCCAGAAGGATTAGGAAGGTCAGATCTCCAGCATCCCCACCCAGGCACCCCAGGGGCCAGCCACACTGCCCTCATCCCAATACCCCACAGAGAAGGTGCCCTCAGCCCTGTGCATCCCCAGCTCCCCTGTGTAATGGCCACCCTCTGCCCTGCTGCAGGACCTGCCTGGACACTCCCAGGTACCATAAAGCCAGGCCCCACTGAGCAGGGTGGCTTCGGGGCTGCTGGCACCAGGACCAGGTTGCACTGACCCATGGGGACTGGCTGTTGACAACAGCCTTTAGGGGTGGGGGTATCTATGGGTAAGCCCTGAAGAGCTCAGAACCCTCTGGCCCTTCTTAAGTGCTTGTAAGTTTTCACTATGATTGTACCATCCGTGACTTCCTGCTGGCCCACAAGTTCTCAAGGGCAGCGTACCCCAACTCCTCCCAGGGAATTAATGGGTGGGAAATAGAAGAGGGAGCAAAGAAAACAGAACAGTGGACAAAGCTAGGCAGGGCTGTCCTAGAAGTGGTGTGGAGGAAGCAGGGGCCCTGGGACCTGAACTCCAAGCCAGAGTTACCAGGGTGGATGAGAAATTCCTAGGGGAGAGACTCATGGGGTTCTGGGGGACTGTTTTGGCACTGCTACAGGTCCAGGGGTGGGAGCACCTGTGGGGTACTTGGTTCCAACACTGACAGGGGCCCAGGGCAGGTTAGCAGCTGGGGTGGTCACAGAGGAGCCCTTGGTTGGGGTTGCATCAGTGAGCTGTGGGGCAGTGTTATACAGGGCAAGGGCAGGAGCTGTAGGCATCTAGAGAGAGAGGTAAGGGGACAGGCTGTAGACCCCCCCGCCCAGGGACCCCCTACCCTCAGGGGCCTGCACCTGCAGGAGGGTACAGCAGGGGTGAGAATAAGTGGGGCGAGGGGTACTCAGGAGATACTTGAGTTTCTGGCACAATTTTAGACACAGATGTAAAACCATACCTGCCAAATGTGATTCACCTTCCTAATGAGGGAGCCAGTGAAGCGTAAGTTGAAAGACTCAGACACAGAGAGGGAGAAATGCTGGAAGAATTTGCAGACAGATGCAAAAGGAGCCGCCCAGACCTAAGCACTGTCCACTCCCTGGACACTGCAATGGGCTTCTACCACCCGCAGGCCTTGAAACCTCCTGAGTCGATGGAATGCAGGAGTCTGCAGAGTGAGGGGTGGGGCCGTAATGCCTCCTTGGTCTGTTCTGCTTCACCTCTCAGCCCTTCATCCCTGCAGTGTGGGGCTGGCCTTGCCACTGCTGTCCTGGACACAGCAGACATGGCAGCCCCAGGCTGGGTGCTGTGGCCTGCTAAGTCTGGGGACTGGAACAGGCTGGCATTTGGGGGCTGTGCACCATACCAGTCAGTCCCTGAGGCATCTGGAGTAGCAAGTCCCCAGCACAAGTACTGGCAGAGTCCCTCTTGAGCAGAGCCAGTGTCCAGGGCCCAGGAGAAAGGGGTGCCAAAAGCAAGAACCTCTCTAATGAGGCCTGGCCCAGAGAGCCCCTCAGGGGCCGGCCTATCTGTCTCCACTCTTCTGATGCAGGGGGTGGGGGGGCACCTCTCTAGCCTAGGTTATCATCCAGGACAGGGGCTTCAGACAGCCATGGCAGAGCCCCTCCTGGCCCTTTGGCCTACCCTGGAGTAAGAGAAGGGTGAGTGGAACACAAAGGGCACAGCTACCCAAGGCAAAGGGCCCTGAGGCCATTCTCCCTGAGGGCTAGCCCTGGACTGTCCTTCAGCGTGCCAGGCTGAAGGTGAGGCTAGGCAGAGGCCAGAGGCATTAGAGCCCAACCAGGCTCATCACCCACTACTCAGAAGGAAGCTGGCTCCCTGAGACAGCAGGGCTGCAGCAGAGGGTCCTCACACTGGGGCCTGGCAGGAACTGGGGTGGGAGTCACTTTTATCTACTTTTTGTATTTTTAAGTGTTGAAAATAAACTTTCAAACAAAACAATTTAAGTCACAGGTGGTTCATTTTAAAGATGATGAGTTAAATCCCAGGTAGTTTACTATGGTCTTACTTGTTAAAAAGGCAATTACGTGTTGTGAAGATTTTCTATTTTTTTTGAGTCACAGGTGGTTCATTTTAAAGATGATGAGTTAAATCCCAGGTGGTTTACTATGGTCTTACTTGTTAAAAGGGCAATTACGTGTTGTGAAGATTTTCTATTTTTTTTGAGACAGAGTCTCACTTTGTCACCCTCCATAGAGTGCTGTGATGTCATAGCTCACAGCAACCTCAAACTCCTGGGCTCAAGCAATCCTCTTGCCTCAGCTTCCCAAGTAGCTGGGACTACAACTCCTGGCTATTTTTAGAGACAGCAGTCTTGCTCTGGCTCAGGCTGGTCTTGAACCTGTAAGCTCAGGGCAATCCACCCACCTCAGCCTCCCAGGGTGCTAGGATTACAGGCGTGAGCCACCACGCCCAGTCTGTGAGGATTTTTTTGTTAGTTTATTTTTCCCATGAGATAGTTCATTAGTGATATCATCATTTTATTCTCTCCTGTCTTTGATTAGAATTGGTATTTTTATTGATGGCCTTGGAAACCAGGGTGTTTGGATGAAGCTCTGTTTTTCTGTAACTGTTTTCTGCTGATGTAGGGTCAGAGCTGTCTCTACCCCCAGAGTCTAATTGAGGGTCATAATGGGAGCGACTAAACCCAGGTGGTCTGGAAAGCAGAAGAGGCAGGATTGGAATTATGGTGGGGCCTCCTTTACCTTCTTGTTCTTTAGCTTTAAATGAGTTTTTAATGTTTATGTTGTTAGAACTGGCTGTTCTGAGTAACCTTGAATTGGTGATATCATAGGCAGTGAGCTTTATCTCAATACCAGTAACTTAGTCACTCTCGTCTTAAAGAAGGAAGGAAAATAGTTTAACAGACTCTGTATTTTAACCCTATAGTGGCAGATTGACCACTGGAGTTTTGAACTTTTTGATGTAATTCGTCCATCAATTTAAACATGTATGCAAGTAATAGTTTTATGACTTTAAGCATTTAAACTTTAATGATAATTTTAAAACTAGTTTTATTGAAAGTCATCAAAGTCACATGAACCAACAGAACCTGAGGGTTTAGGCCACTGCATCACCAATTGCAGCAGCTTCAGGGCAGGTGGGGACGATACAACTTCTGCTGTATCTATACTTTCATAAAAGTCACTCTTTGATTACTATTCATGCCTCATGGCCCTACATTATTTTGTTATTTTAATACAGATGTTTCAAAGCCACAAGGTGTGTGGCCTCCTGTGTGGGCTGGGGACACCACCTGGGGACAGGGCAGGACTCCCAAGGCCTTGCTTCTGACTAGCTCGCTGAACAGGGAGGCTTAATGGACATGCAGACTCCGCTGCCAGGGCTCTGCGTCAGTCAGCCAGTCTCCAGAGTGCTGGAGCAGCCACCATGAGAGAGAGGAGTGCCAGGTGAAGGGGCCCATGCCTAGGAGGGTGGCTCAGAGCAGTAGGGGCTAGGGGCAGGGTGGGGGGATGGCTGCCGCTGGGTAGACCTGTGGCGGGTCTGGGGCTGAGGTACCCATTGAGGGGCAAGTGTAAGTCACAGACTCAGGGGCATGAAGTCCCTAACTCCCACCAGCCCCATACCTGGTAGTAGTTTAGAGGGATATCTCTAGGGGCTGAGCGTGTAACTGGCCTCAGGCTCTGCAGGCCCCTGGCTGCAGGGAGGAGGTGACAGGCAGAAGGCGGGTGACCTATACTGGAGGCTGGCTCCCCAGGGGTTCTGAAACCACCTGCTTGCCATAACACTCTTGAAAAGAGCCATTGTGGGCCTCAGAGGCAACTCAGCTGACCCAAGTGTCTGGGAGCCATGGCAGGGCCTTCTCCAGAGCAGAACTCCTAGTTGGTCAAGGGATGCCAGCACTACCCCTCCCTGAGGCTCATCTGGCCCCCTCTGGAGCCCTGCTGGTGTTCCTGCAGCCTCTTTCCTGTGGGCAATGTGGACAAGGGCGTGTCAGCAGCCCAGGGCAGGCATGGGCAACAGAAATGCTAAGTGAGCCCAGTTGAGGGGAGATGTACAGCCCTGGGGCCCAGAAAGGAGACCCAGGACCCTGCTGTGGCTCCATAGAGCCCCTCTCTACAGACTCCTTTTGCCCCTTCAACTCCCTTCTCCCACCCCACCTGCACCCCGCCTCCCTGGCCAGCCCCAGGCTTTACTCTTCTCCCCTACTGTGGGGAGGAGGATGCAACTGGGCTGGGCTGCAGCCACCCCCTCACACCTTGCCCAGGAGCCACCTCCTCTGTCTACCTGTGGGCAGCTCAGAGAAGGAGCAGAGAGGCCAGCAATTCTGGCAATTTGACAGTGGCCCAAATGGTGCTGTTGCAGCCATGGGGAAGCCAAGGCAGGGGAAGGGAAGCATGGGGATGACCAGAGCTTGCATCAGATGTCCGCAGAGGTCAGGGCTGGTGTCACTGCAGGACTCTGATCACCCTGATCTCCTATGGGGAGACTGAGGCCCCGCACAGAGATGCAAACTCCAGAGCCCTGTGAGGGAAGAGGCTGCCTTTCAGCTGCTGTGCACCTGGCTGTCCCCAGAGGTCAGAGAGGAGGTCAGAGAGAAAATGGGGAAAGCCAGGGCTGCTGTGAGAGAGATGCCTCTGGACAATGATGATGTGAACCCAGGCCCACAGTGGTGACAACAGGGGTGGCTGTGGTCTTGAAGCAAGGGAAGGTGACAGTGGGGGCTGTGTCCTGGGTAGAGATTCTGGATGCAGGAGTATGGGTGTCTAATTACCTCTCCCCTCACTGACCCTACAGATGCCCAACCACAAACTAGGACCCCTCTGAAGTGCCCCCCCCTACATCCCTGCAGGGCCTGATACCCATCTATCAAAGATGCTCTGGGTACCACAGCCTGGTTCCCATAGCAACACGCAGGTGGTGGGGGAGGGGAGAAAAATGGAAATGCAGAGAGACATGAAACTCCACAAAATGAGCAGTAAGGGAGAAATTGCCACAGAAGGACAGCCCCAGGCCTGGGCAGACAAGGCATAGCAGAGCAGAACCTCTGTCCCTTATCGCCTACTGAAACCAGCACAAGCTAGTGCCAGCCAACCAGGCCCTGAGACACAGAGGCTGGGAGGCAGTCCCCTGTGCTGGCACATAAGGGCCTGATGGGGCTGCCAGGGTTCCCCACCTGGCTCCCAGGGGCTCAGCTCTGGGAGGGCACAGACCAGCAGCCTACCAGCCAGCCTGCAAGGAAAAGCCACTCTGGGCACTGACTGACACCTGTCCCCAGAGCCCTCATCAGCCCCAGGAGAAAGGATCATCTCCCCATTTCACCTGTGAGGAGGCTGAGGCCCAGAGTGGTCACACAGTGTGAAACTCAAGGAGGGGCTGCACCCCAGATGGGCCCAGAAGCCTGCAGAACTCGAGGAAACTGCAAAGGTGGGGCCAGGCACGTGCAGTCCCGTGTGGGGCGACCCTGCTGCGGCCCTAACATGTGGCCACAACCTAGTGGCTCAGACAGCCCACATGGACTGTCTCATTATTCTGTAGGTTAGCCCTGGTGTCACTGGGCCCAAACTCAAGTGTCTTCAGGCTGTGTCTCTTCCAGAAGCACTCATCTGTGGCTCTTGGGCCCTTCCACCTTCTTGGAAACCAGCCTTGCAGCTGGGTCCTTGTCATAATGATACCGGAAAAGTGGGACCCCAGCCAGCTCAGCAGAGTAGGGCCTGGGGAGGGGACCTGCCACCTTGTCTTGGTGACAGCAGTCAGCAAAGAAACTGGCAGACTGGAGCAAGCCGGGGAGCTTTCTTCCCCCAGAGGCTCCAGTAGAGCAGCGCTGGAGGGCCTGCCAATCAAGGGAAAACACTGGTGCCCATCCCTGATTGGTCCATTTTCAATCCTGCTCCTGATTGGTCCATTTTATAGACCAATCACAGCTAAGCTATTACACCTATATAAGGCCCCTGAGCAGA